>JAMKQA010079760.1:0-10875 GCA_024699735.1 Posidonia australis
TAAATACTTAGGCCTGCCTCTACATTTCAGGAAACCTAACTATCAGGATTGGTCCCCGATAATAGAGAAAATTACCAAAAAATTATCAAATTGGAAAGTAAAATTACTCTCTATGGGGGGTAGACTTACGTTAGTAAACTCTATCCTATCAGCCATTCCCACCTACTACCTTTCGGTCCTACATCTTCCTAGTAGCGTTATCAAAGCAATAGATAAGATTAGAAGCAGATTCCTATGGAATGCTGCTCCTGCTAACACTGTCCGTCATCTGGTGAACTGGAAAATAATTAGTAAATCAAAGGAACAAAAAGGTTGGGGCATTATTAACCTGGCGAATTTCAACTTGGCTATGAAAAGTAAGTTGCTCTGGCAATTACATTCTACCACTTACTCACTGAAATGGAAAGAGGTAGTAATAGCAAAATATTTTACTAGGAATGGCTCCGGGGCTATCCTAAATGTATCAAATGGAAGAGCCTCACCATTATGACTAGAACTCAAACACTGCTTTGATATTGTTAATGCATTTTCAGTTTTCCAGGGTCACAATGGTAGAAATACTTTATTTTGGGAAAAGAAATGGTGGAATGGTGAAAAGTTAAGAACTATCATGCCAGATTTATATCAATTGGCTAGATTTAAAAAAGCCTCTGTATTCAAAACTTTAACTATAAATACTGTTGATCCTGATTCTCTCTTTATTGAACCTTTGACACTGGAGAATATTGAATCAATACATGAACAAGTGGATACATTATCAACCATATTTACCAGTGTTAGCCTAACGGATGCACAAGATCTAATGATTTGGAAACCCACCAGCAATACATTCATTGTTAAATCATGCTATGAAATGCTTAATGATTGTGGGCATCGTTTTAAATATATGCATGAAATTTGGGATTGTTGGGTGCCACTGAAAATTAAACTATTTACCTGGTTAGTACTTCCAATAGAATCCTCACAAAGGATAATCTCATGAAAAAGGGTTGGTGTGGGAATGACTCTTGCGTACTTTGCAGGAATTATAATGAAACAGTGAAGCATTTATTTTTGTTATGCCCTTTTGTGCAGTCCATATGGACTTCATTTATTGTTGGATGCATATATCCCGTCTTCACTTCTATTGAGGGCCTATTTGTCATCCCTCCTGTGCTGAAATTTGATACTACTTTAACTGGTGTTCATACCTTTGTTCAAGTTGTTCTATGGCTTGTTTGGTAGGAGAGAAACAATAGAATTTTTAGGGGTGTATACAGGAATCAATATATGATTATCAATGATATTTCTGCATTGTTTCATTGTTGGGTAGACTCTTTGGCCACAGGTTTTAAAAAAAGTGAAAATATAAGGGCAATATCTTCATATCAGCAGAACAGGGAAGTGGAACAGAGTAATATGGCTCCCAGCAATCCCCATTGTGAGATGGAGTACGATACTGGAACTCCTGCTCTTCCATCTCGTGATTAACTTCTGGTTAATTGATTACCAATGCTGATTTTGGCATCTTGTAGTTGCTGCGCTCTCTCTTATTGGCAGACATAACAAACTCGGAAACTTGTAATATTTTTTTGATGGTCACCTGCTGTGTGACGGGTCTTTATACTTGTAATACTTTTTGGGTAGTACTCTGCAATACTTACTTTGGCACTTTCATATATCAATAAAACTTAGCTACCGTTTACAAAAAAAATAACTTTACAAAAGAGCACATGCTTTGCACATCCATAAATTTTCTAGGAACCAATATTTCTTCAAAGAGTTTATCCACAATGGTTTCGCTGTAGTAACGGTTCACAATAGTCGGACCTTACAATAGAAATTTATTTATTTATTAGTTTTTAGTTATTCAATATTTTCCTTTTTTCTCAGTTATAATTTTTTTTTAAACCTTTTTTTCAAGAACTTCCATTATTTATTTCTTATTTTCCATTTTTGTTGTGTGTCTCACAATCTATCTGTCTAGACCATTGGCGATCCAAATTACCGTGGAAAATTTACGTACTTCTTCATTTGCCTTTTCCTTATAGCAATGGAATAAAGCGTGGATTTCATGACAACCTTCTTTTTCTTGGAATTATATAGAATGTGACGTCTTGCATCATGTAATTGTTAATCCAGCAGTCGATTATTCTTGAATTGGCCTTGAGTAACTCAACCTCCTGGACATGGGATTGGTGGGGTGGGACATGCGGGATGGGGGGTTGGTTGGTGGGGTGGGTTCGGCAAGTACGGTTGTTGTCCAAATCGGTTGTCGAAAATCTGTGAATTTCTCCATCTGCCTTTTCCTTATAATAGCCATCTTAAGGTCTAGAAAAAACTTACCTTTTCGATCCTACAACTTTTCTTTGAGAAAAATCTTAGGTTCGAGAGTCATCTGATTGACTAGAAACATGGCTTCCATAATAAAAAAATATTAAAATCCTTAGATTTCACATGACCTTGCCATATTTGAATGAATAGATGTTATCTATTAGTGCTAAAACCAAAGAATTGGCATGGGAGACTGGGAAGAAAGATGGTGCAATAAAGTGTGGATTTCATGACAACCTTCTTTTTCTTCGAATTATATAGAATGTGGACACTTTGCATCATGTAATAATTGTTAATCCAATAGTTGATTATTCTTAAATTGACCTTGAATAACTCAGCCTCCTGGACGTAGGATTGGTGGGGTGGGTTTGACAAGTATGGCTGTGAGAGGGTTGCATTGTAGCCCAGACGCACCCAATAATTTCGCAAAGCTTATGATACCATAATGATTAAAACATTAGGCGGGAATCCTTGTAAGTGTCTATAGGAAATTTTCTTGTAGTCATTTTAAGTTGGTTGTTGATGGATGACGATGACGATGACGATGACAGTAGTGGAGGGACGCGTAAGGAGGGACGACGACAACGGTGGAGAGGATTAGGAAGGCAATAATGACGATAATGGAGGAAGGAAGGAGGAGGTTAGGGGAGGTCAACAATGACGACGATAGCAAGAAGAGGAGGAAAGAAAGACGATGGTGACAATGGGAGGAGGAGAGAGGAGAAGTGGTGGCAGTAGTGCTAGGAGCTGCAGACACAAAGGTGACAGGCGAAGGAGGAGTAGTTGGCAACGATAGGGAGGAAGGAGGGGAGAAAATTAGGGGTTTTTTTTAAAATTTTAGTTAGGATATAGTAGGATATAATCTTGTCTGTTAATATAATCCCGTGATCATGGATGATTTGAACTCAATATGTCTACAGCAAATGCTCTTGTAGACACTTGAAGGAACACTTTTCTATTAAAATGTATGCATTTTACAAAAAGGTGAGAGTAAATCATGTGAAATTATGAATGTTAAACGAAAGCAATGTTTCCAAAACATGTGGCATTCGAAGTCAAATACTGAGACAAAAGAGTTTAGTACCTTCAAAGAAGTTTTTTGTCAAATGGCAGTGGTTGCAGCTAGCCACCAGCCAACCACTAAATAGAAGATTTATTCCAAATTTCCTAAATCACCTTTTTTCTTCCTAAAATAACTCACCTTTTATAAATACATAGTGAAATTTTTATTTAAATCAAATAATTATTAATCTTTGACTTAAAGGTCTTAAAATTCAATACATTTTACTAAATTTTAATTGTTAAATTTTAAATTATAAATTAACAATGAATATAACTTAAATTAAAATGAAACTTTAACACATAATAGATTATCTTATAGATTAACTAACTATACAATTAGATTTTATTTTAAAAAATAAAAAAATAAAAAATAAAAAAAGATGTCTACAGGAAAACTACTCTATAGACACCTACATACTTCTTTTTCTGTTGTTTTAATTATACTTCTTTCCATATATCACATGAATGCAGGAATACAGCAGGGCATCGGTCTTTCAGAGAGAAACTAGTAAATAAAGTGTACACCTGTATAACATATTGTCCCTGATGATCAAGATGTAAAAAATAAACAGTGGTTGTCCAAACATCTACCACAGTTGCATGATATGTATTCCATAACTAATCCCTGGTCAGAGACTTAGAATCAAGCACAAAATAGATACAAGCATGATGTCACCCGACACTAAACTATGCGACCATTATCCATATTCATGTGGAAGATATTCCATTAATGTAGGTATACATTATGTAGAGAAGAGATTCCATTCATGTAGGTGTACATTAAAGTAGGAACACCTAACACTGATCCCAACCCACGATTTGTGTTTTTCATTTAGGTGAGCTGTGAGCAATAAATCCTGTTATATAAAGGCAGTAGGGCTGATGCACAACCATCCCAAACAACCCATTACGACAGATATGGGTCTCTGTCCCCCATGGCCCCATTGGCAATATATATATAAAAGCTTTCGATAGATGTTGATGTTTAACTTCAAGATTGTAGCAGACGAGACAGAGACTCAGAGAGTACACCATTCAGAACTCATTTGTTGTTTGAGTTGTTGAGAGAAATAAATGTCATAGGATTGTTCTCCGGAGACAGATGATCAGGTATCTCAGTAACCGGACCTGCATTGTTAGGTGAATTTTAATTATGAGCAAGGCGATGTTGTTAGTAGATATGGCCTTTATTCGTTTGACAACAACATCCACTATTGTTGCAACTTTCAAAAAGAAAGTGATAATTCCAACAGGTATTCTATTCTCACCTCTCCTGCTCCTTATCCTGCTTTTCTCGTCTCTCTGAGATTGCCTCAAGAAATAGTTCAACTTCTTCTTTCCTTCCTGCGGGAGATTGGCAGGTGGTTTCGAGGAAAAAAATCCTTTCTCCGCGGGTAAGTTTCTATTGCGCATCTGGTAGATGTTTTTCTTGTGGCCTCCGAGGTCATCAGGCTAAAAAATGTAAATATTTAGAGACTTGTTTTGATGCAAATCCTCTTCTCATTCTGTAGGCATCTGTAAATTCTTTCAGGCCCCGCAAGACTCCTCCACAAGGTCTTCTGTCATGGCTGGCCTATCGCCACACTTCCCAATCATTCTACCTCCTTCTGCTGCGGTCTGTGACCATTTTCTGGTGCTCTCACGGAGTGCTATAGTTACCTCCCTCTCCTCCCAACTTACTAAGGAGTCCATTGTAGAACATATTAGCACTTACTAGTCTTGTTCGTCTGAGGTAGAGGTACAAGATTTTTCTTATGGTAAATTCTTGTTAGTTTTTCCCTCCCCTCAGATTAGAAATGACTACCTTAACCAATTTGGAGCACTCCTTCAAATGATCTCCGCCTCCTTCACTCCTTGGTCATCGACTCCAACGCGGTGTTAACTTTGAAAGAAGAAGGGTATGGCTCCGACTCGAGGGTATTCCTCATCACCTTTGGAATACTGATGTATTCCACCACATGCTCTCTAGGTTTGCTGAACTTCTGGAGGTAGACTTTACTATGGATTCAGCTAAATCCTTGGGTTACTTTAGAGTTAGGGTGAAGATTCATCCAGGAAAGGATATTCCCGATTGTCGTTTTTTTGCCTTCGGCAAACATGTTTATCCCATCAAGTTCCGGAGAAGCTGGGACTTATGCGCCACTAGTGCTACTTATACACTTGTACCCACTGGCCCATTCCCTGCCTGGCCTGCAAAATCTACCTCCTCAGCATCTGGTCCTCTGGTCTTAACCCTACTCGCAAATCCTTTAAGACTAATAGAGGTTGGAGAGGTGGAAAAGGAAATAAGACCTCTAGGGGTGGAAAAAATGTCTAGACACGATCCATTAGCCCTGCCACTCTGCCTGTTTCTACCTCTGCAGGCATCCTACCTACTCCTCCCTCTGTTTCGGAGGTAGGCCATGACTTCTCAGTGCAATCTTACTCCCACTCCCCTTCTTCTGAGCCTCTGCATATTGGAGATGAAACATCTAAGTTTGTAGAGTCAGAAATTAAGACACGCAATCTATCCATGGCTAAGTTCAAGAAGGTTCTTGCAGTCTATCACTGTCTGGAAAAAGATGACGTGAGTGGCCCTGCTAAAGTTGCATTCGAGACACAGCCTCCAACTCCAACCTTCCCCCCAGGTATTACTGATGCTTCTGCTCCTTCATCTACTATGCTAGATTCTGACAAATTCCTTTCTGGGTCTTTATCATCTGATTCTGTCGCTGTTGTTAATGATGATAGTGCAAATAATTTTCTTAATAATACTCTTAATTGGGAGTCCTATGATCACCTCATTGGTTTTTGTAGTATCATTTGCATTTCCTTACAATCCACGGATGAGGCTAAGAACTTTCTTAATTCTATTAGAGTGGAACAGGGACTTCCTCACATCGATTTAAATATTGACTCCAACTTGGCTGAGAATCTAGATTCTCTTTCTCTTTCTCCACCCAATTAATGATCATTAATGCATGGAACATTAGAGGCCTGGGTTCCAATGGGAAAAAAACTGGCTATTAGTAATTTTATTAAAACTAACAAATGACATGTCATTATCATCAGTGAGACTAAATTAGAGACCTTTACTCCATATGCCCTTAGGCAGCTAGGAGGAGGTTTATTAAATCAATGGTCCCTTATTCCTTCTCTGGTGGCTTTTGGGGGACTTCTCATTGGGTGGAATGACAAAATTTTAAAGTTGTTGAACACAATTCCTACCACACACTGCCTCTCTATTAATTTCACTGGCCTTTCATGTTGAATACTAAGGCTTCTCTAGAGAGGGTTGAATAGAGAATCTCCGGTTTTAATTGAATTTTAACTTTTGACGAGCAATTTATGTAGATAACATAAGCCAATCACACAAACAATCAACCACAAGTACTCAGAGATTTATAGTGGTTCAGCCAACCCCGGCCTAGTCCACTGCTCAAGTTCCCTACTTGAGATTTACCCCTTCTTATTCAATAACAACAAATTTACAAGCAATAAATTTACCTTACTTGTTGCCTCAAACAACAATTCCCTTCTCCTACCCGGAGAATAACTCAAAGCAACTTGATTATAAGAGTAGCCCTTACAAAACTTGTGATCTCCCGATGCTTGTCAAGCTTATAGGAATGGGAATAAAAGCTCAAAATGACTGGGAAGGGAGCAAGAATGGGATTTTTAGCTCAATCACTTGATGCACTAGAAGTATGATAGCTTAGTATGCTTGGTTGTCTTCTGAGGTGCATATGGACCTTGATCTATAGTAATGAGTTTACCTCTATGTGTGACTAACGATTAGTAAATCTTTTGTATACTGACAGCAGATTCGGTATGCCGAAACTCCATCGGTCGACCGAATTCTGTAACGGTCGAGTTAATCGGAGTTCCAAAATATTTCGGTGTGCCACTTTTACTTTCAGCATCCTTTGATCCTTGAAATTCGGTGTGCCGTCTGATGTTCCGTTTTATCCTGATTCGGTATTCTGAAAATGTTCGGTATGCCATTTTTCATATTACATTTGACTTAAAAATTTACACATCCTTTTTTGTACAATCTACCTTTACAAATCAGTATTTCGTTTTTACATCTCATGAATGTAAATACATGATTTTGCAAATCAACCCCTTTTCTTTCTTCACACGGCCTTTTATAGCCACCTGTGCTTATTAATACAACTATAATGTTATCATCAAAATTAATGAATCTAGAAGATTATGAATAAGCATGTATCTAGAAGATTATCTTCTAGATGATCTTTGAATGATGTATATGAATTCAGGAAGAAATTTCAAGTATGCCATGTATCATGTATTTTTATAGCTATATGAAATCAATCATATAATTTAAAAGATATACATTTAGATGTATTTTTACGTCTATATATTTTCTCCCCCTGTTTGTCATAATCAAAAGGATCTAGATGATTATAAATTGAATGTTGTCCTGAAAATATATAACCAACCAATGTGAGAAATGAAGCATTAAGCTAGAAAGCACTATTGTGATAAAGTTGAACATCTTTGGGATAGTGTCCAAAAAAAAAAAAACAAGAAGAAGAAGAAGAAAAAAAAACATGTATCAAGGGTGATACAAACACTCTCACAAGCACTCAAGACTTAGGAGGAGAGTCCCTATGAAGATATTCTTGCATATCGGCATGATACTCTTCAAGTTGCCTCCGGTAGGCTTCTAACTTAGTGTGAGTGATTTTGGTTGTTTCCTCAAGCCGAGTGAGAATGAGATCCATTTTTGCTTGATTTTCTTCATGCTGCTGCTGTTGTCGAAGCTTAATGTCATTGATTTGTTGTTGGAGCATGTCAATCTTCTTGGTAATGGAGTCATCGTCGCCTTCTTCAGAGCTTTTAGAGTCTTTTTCAATGTGAGGAGCAGTAGAGGTGGATGGAGGAACACATTTTGATGCCTTGGACCTATCAATTGCTTGTTCCATTTTGTCTATGGCCGACATTCCTAAGGGTTTTGTCTTGACAACCATCCTAGGTTCATTTTCAAAAGGAACATCAAAGTATTCAAAAAGATAGGTAAGGAGAGAGCCAAAGAATAACTTAGTCTTGACATGGGTCATGCAATGAACGATAACTCGAGCCCAATTGACTTGGATTTTCTTAGTAATGGCATAAACGGCTTTACATGTGAGTTCACTAAGTTTATCAAAATGGCCTTTCTTTTGAACAATATTGGCCGCAATAATGTAGGCAATTAGGAGGGATTATTTGGTTAGTTGATTGATCTCATTAGGTTTAAAAGTGCTCCTAGTGTTTTGGGAAATAGTCTTACTGATATCCAAATAAGACCAATTAAAGTCATAAATGGATAAGGTGATATCTACCCCAGATGAAGGAATTTTGAGTAATTGACCAATAAGAACATCATCAAAGGTGAAATCTATGTCAACTAAGTAGGATTGAATTAGATCATGGGAAATAGTCATATTGGCATAAAACTCGGATATAAGTTGGGGATAATAAAATCTATCACCTATGGATCCTAAAAATGGAACAAGCATTTGAAAAGAAAACAAGGCCTCAATAGCTCCAAGTTCTGGAAAGATTACCCTTCTCCCGGTCAAAACTTCTCGATTTGCAAATCGTTCTTGATGTGCATGTTGAGCTTCTTCATTGGCAAAACGAAAAGAATGCTTACTGGTTGGTGGAGGAGATTTGGGAGACTCGACTTGCTTGCGTTTTGGACGGCTTGCGAGTTGCTTCTTGGGGGCCATGGCGGATGTGAGTGGAGAGATGGTGGAAAAACAAAAAGGAGGCTTGATCAGACAAGAGAGGATGTCAGAGGAGGCGTGGGATGGTCGTCGGAGAGGAGAAGTGGGAGATATGAGAAGAAACTGAAAATAACAAATAGGGTTTCAAGGTTTAAGACGCGGCATTCGGTATACCAAAATATAATCGGTATGCCGAAACAAGGTATTGAATGTGATCGGCATAGGGGATTCGGTAGACCGATGATAAACAGTATACTGAAAAGAGTGGGTTTCTGAAATATCTGACAAAGAATCGGTAGGCCGAACTTTTTCGGTGTACCGAAACTTACATAATCGGAAGATCATTAAAATCAGAGTTTTCAGCATACCGATGTAAATTGGTAGACCGATCCAGAGATTTTCGGTATACCGAATATATTCGGTGTACCAAACCTATGATTTTTATATTAAATCTGATAATTTCAAATGCCTAAGTCTCTCCTAATTTTAATAAATTGTTGTTCATCAAGAGGTTTAGTAAAAATATCCACAACTTGTCCCTTAGTTGGAATAAATTCTAATTTTATATTATTTTTAAACACATTATCCCATATGAAATGATGTCTTACTTCAATATGTTTGGTTCTTGAGTGATGTACAGGATTTTTAGATAGGATAATTGCACTAGTATTGTCACAAAAAGTTGGAGTTGTTGATAAAGTTATATTGAAGTCTTTTAGAGTTTATTTCATCCATAAAATTTGGGCACAACAACACCCGACTGCAATATATTCCGCTTCCGTTGTTGAAAGTGCAACACTATTTTGCTTTTTACTAAACTAAAAAACTAGAGAGTGTCCTAGAAATTGACAAGTTCCACTAGTACTTTTTCTATCAGTTCTATATCCAGCATAATCAACATCACTATACTCAATTAGATTTAAACTCGTGTTTCTAGGATAATATAATCCAAAGTTTATTGATCCTTGAAGATATCGAATTTTTTTTTAACAGCTTTCAAGTGAGATTCCATAGGTGATGCTTGAAATCTTGTACACAAGCATACACTAAACATTATATCTGGTCTACTAGCTGTTAAATACAAAAGAGATCCAATCATTCTTCTATATGATTTTTGATCCACTTTTTGTCCATTCTCATCTTTTTCTAACTTAGTGGAAGTACTCATAGGAGTCTTTGCTACTTTGCAATGACCCATACCAAATTTTTTTAACAATTCCCTAGTGTACTTTTCTTGATTAATAAATATTCCATTTTGGTTTTGTTTTATTTGTAACCCTAGAAAGAAGGTTAATTCACTTATCATGCTCATTTCAAACTCTTTTTGCATGATAATTGAGAATTCTTGACATAAATCTTCATTTGTTGATCCAAATATAATATCATCCACATACACTTGAAGAATTAAGATATCGTTATCAAAAATCTTGATAAACAAAGTAGGATCAATAGTACCAATACTAAATTTTTGATCGGTTAAGAAATTCTTCAGTCTCTCATACCAAGCCCTAGGTGCTTGCTTTAGTCTATATAAAGCTTTGTTCAATTTATAAACATGATTTAGATATGATTCATCTTCAAAACCAGGGGGTTGTTTAACATAAACTTATTCTTCAATGACTCCATTCAAAAATGCACTCTTTACGTCCATTTGGAAAAGTTTAAAACCTAGGTGACTAGCATATGCAAATAACATCCTAATGGACTCTAATCTAGCTACAGGAGCAAAAGTTTCGTCAAAGTCGATCCCTTCCTCCTGATTGTAGCCTTGGGCTACAAGTCTAGC
>JAMKQA010079764.1:0-10761 GCA_024699735.1 Posidonia australis
GTACAAATAATGAATTAGATAATTATTTAGAATCCCCAATTGCTTTTAGTGATTTAGAAATAGATAACTTAGATATATTAAAGTGGTGATCTGCTACAATTATTAAGTTTTCTATAGTATCAAAAATGGCAAAAGATTTACTAACGATTCTAGCATCAACTGTGGCGTCGGAATCTGCATTTTCTACAGGGAAAAGAGTATTAAATGATAAAAGATGTAGATTATCAGAGAAGTCTGTAGAAGCCTCTGTCTGCTTAAAAGATTGGTATGATGCAGTTGACCGTCTTCAAGGATTGAGTTTGAATTCTGAATCAGAAGAAAACGACGATGCGGCATCAACTTCAACAGGCAGACTAGACTCTACAATTGAATAAATATTGATGTAAAATTTAAAAATAAAAATTGTAAAAAAATGATGTAAATATCTTTTGTATTTTTTTATGTAAAAAAAATGATGTATTTAAAATATATTTTTATTAATAAAAAAAGTAATTTTAAAAATAAAATTTAGACCCAATGGACCGACCCAACTCTGCCCTGCCAGGCTCGTTGACCCACAGACGGGCCATGTGCCGTGTCGGGCCCATGACCTCCAAAAGGAGGCCCTACCTGGCCCGAACTGGACCAGCCTACGGGTCTGGCCTGGCCCGATCCAGGCCTGGGTTGGCCCCCTGTTTTGTGGACCAGGCGGCTCGGCCCGGTTTCCACCTCTAATGATTGAGTTGCAAAAACTTCTAGATAAATATTCTACATCTTAACTTAAATTTTAGAAATGATGGGATCCCTAGTGGTCTTATATATTTAGAAGAAACACTTTTAGATTTGCGAGATAGAACAAGTATTGATTAAAAATGCACAAACCTTTATATAACATGTGCATACTTATTTATTTGAACTTGTACGATACGTTCTTGTATATGGTACATTTATTAATGAAAAAAAGTCTAAACTACAAATTTTAGACAGACAATTAATTAGATGAGACATTATCAATCAAATTTATTTGGTGTAAGATTTACATTTCTTGTGTACAAGAGATGTGATATTTTGTGTCCTTGTCACCATTTTTTGAAATGATAGATTCCTTAGTGGTCCTCTACTTTTAGAAGGTCTATTCTTAGCGGATTTATTTTCACTGAACACCATAGTGTTGATATCACCTTCTTTAATATCTTGGCACGTATCTTCCGCCTTGTATTTTATAATCAAAGAGATTACACACACTCATGTTGTGAAGTATATTTTCTATTAAAGTGGCCACCAACATATTAGGATTACATTTAGTATGTAGGGATATCTCATGACAATACAATACAATACAATTTTTCAACTCTAGAACACATCAAACCACAGTAGTGCCTCTAAACACACACAATTTTTTTACCATGACTACAATACATATTAGACATTAGTGTTATACTAGATTAGCATGCCTAGAGCTACACGCAATTTTAATACTACACCAAACTTGATACTACCATGATGACATGACTCTTCTAGCATTTGGATATGTCCTTATGTGTTATCTTATTATATTTGTGATTTTAATAATGATACCCTATCCATACATTAATATTTTAACTATATTTTGTAATTCATGTGCAAGCCAATAATACGATACACTTTGATACATGTGACAGTAGATTTAATTTATACTTGCATTTTGTGATCCAAACTTTTTTAGCAGTCTACATCTTGTGATTTAAAATCATAACATATTTATCCACTAAACTTAAAGTGACCAATACAATTTTCTTTATGACAAAGTTCTTATTGCCTTTCAACATGTTCAACTTCAAGAACAGAGAAATGTTATCATTCTTATAAAATCGATCTCATTCTTCACTTTCACCTATTGCTTATGTTACAAACTATTATTAACATGATACTACACTACTAATGCAAATATGTACGTATCTCTTACTCACAACACCAATACTATTGTTAAACAAACTCCGTCACCGCTAGACCACTCACTCACTTGCACACACAATCAACAGGTAGCACTACACACTCTATAGTACTCAAGATTCATTTGCACTCTTGTTTGATCCACACATATGCTCCCATCACCTATTTGTAGGTGTGCTTGGTAGGTGGAGAGAAAACATATGAAGAGAGTGGAGAAATCTAAAGGTTCGATTGGCATGTGGATGAAGCTATTTGTTGGAATTTTCTAGAGTGGTTGCATCTTATACATGGTGTGGTGGCTGGTTAGATGGATTAATGAAATGAGCAGGTCGGTGTTGGGCCCATCAACAGGACTACTTGGATAGCCACCACAATGGGCTGGAGAAGTCTAAAAGTTGGATTGGCTAGTAGAGTTAGAGAAGGCCACTTGTCGGAATTTTCGAGAGAGTGGGCTGCATATTGGGCCTGATTTGGTGGATCATGTAAATGCATTGGTCGAATGGGCAAGCTGGTATTGGGCCCATCAACATGACCGCCCATAGACATAGAGCCACCATAATGGTGAGCAAACAGGGAGTAGGAGCAATGCTCTTCCTTTTTCGTTTTCTTTTTTTCCTTTTTTTTAAAGTTTATACCTATTGGATTCAAACCTGCAACTCTTTAAGCAGAATAATAATCAGTGAACTATGCTTTGTTGGATTGAAGCAATGCTCTTAGAAGATAGGAGGACAAAGCTCTAGATTCTATATAGTCTGAACTATAAACTGTGAGGATGGAAGACGTTGAACAATCGGTGTAAACAGAACCAAAACAACAAGATATCTGTCATGGGGGCACATGCTAAGAATGTCAAGATCATAGAATTATGGGGAGAAAAAAAGGAACAACATACTTTATATAATCCACTACTCAAATTTTAGAGATTTTGAAGAAAATCTATTTTTTGTGAAATAAATCCATTTCCAATGTCACGGGGGTATAAACTACAAACTCTCCAACCTCTCGTATAAACTCAAAGAAGCTTTATCACTTGACTAAGTGATTGCCTACAAAAAGTTACGATTTTCCTAATTTATTGCTATAGAAATAGTGTCTTGCAAAATAAAAATAATATGTTATTCTATATGAATTATAATAAACTATATTGCACCATAAACATAAGAATGACATCCAAAAAATAATACTAAGAAACACAAGATAATATGGGAGAAAAATCAGACCACAAGTGTCTTAATAAGTATCATAAAAAAAACCCACGTGAACAACCATTATTTTGGAATAAAAATTAGCCTGCAAAACATGAACAGGTACCGAGTTCATTTGAAGGTATTATGGTTTTGTTGAATATGGTTTCCAATAAAATCCTCGTTATTGCTTTGAAATGATCACCAAATAGACGTCACGATACATCACTGTGATAAATAGATCAAATAAAATATGTTGGAAATAAGTATTACAAGAATGCTATTTATCTAAAAAGACGATTCATTGTAATTTACCATAGTTGAAAGGAAAAAATTGTCATAAAAAAAGTTTAATATATTAAGTTAAAAAACTTATATGGTTGGATAGTGTAAACTATAATTTATCCTAGAATGATAAATTATAGAGGATAAAATGATTATATCAAACAAAAAATTAACAATATTTACCTAAAAAGGTGGTTCATTATAATTAATTGTAGTTAGTTAAAGAAGGTAAGTTGTAACGGGAAAAAAATTAAGATACTAAATTGAAAATTATAAATAATTAAGAAAGTAAACTGTGTTTTACCGCTTCTTCTTTTTTTAGACTCTTCACATTTACTGCTTGAATTGTGATTTCGGACCTTGATTATTTACACGTCAAGTTACTCATTTCTATTCTCCTTATGAATCTTGTGTATGATACTAGAGGTAGTCATGCATGTTGTGCCGTTGTGGGTCTGAGATCTTTTGGTTTATCAAATTGAACCTTTAGGTTTGAGATAGTTATGTAAGAATTATCACATAATCACATTAAGAACTATCTTTTTCTAAAACATGTATAAAACACTATTGGAGTGCTTTGCCCCTAATTACCTAAGAATCAACTATAATGGATCTTCTTAAGAAAATAGTAGGTGGCCAACTCCAAGGAGATGTTGTACAAATTGGAAATCATTAGTAATATATGAGATTATAAGATACATTTGGTAAAACTTTTGAACAGTTTTTGAACATGTAGTTTCTTTTAGAAGTTATAATGACTTAATAATTCTATTAAACACCATCAACTTCTCAGAATCAAATTTTTTTTGGAATAGTAATTTCTATGCATTTCAAAAACGAAAGTATGCCTATTTCCAATCAGAAACTAACTTCAATATTTGAATTCAAAAATTAATGTTTCACTAAACGAACCTTATCTTGGAAGAACTTAGGGAAGCTGAAGATAACCAACTAAAGGGAGAAGCTTTTGAATTTGATAATCTCAAGCAATATGTGTAGTTACGTAAGAGGGACTCGTTATCATGTCAAAGCCATTTGGAGCGTAACTTCTTTCCTAACGTCTTTCTGGTTTGAAGTGATTGAAAAGGATTACAAGAAATTAATAAGAATTCCTATTTAATCATGTGTTGTGTCTGGTTCGTTTTAAGGAAGTAGAATTGATGGCAGTTAAAAGAATTCGAAGGAACTTCCAAATTAAAGGAAATACAAACTCCTGAAATTACAAGGAGTTTTCTTCCCTCTCTCTCCTTCCCTTATCTATTTCTCTTATTTATTTCCTCAAGTTATTGCAAATCAAACAACAAACAAACAAACAAGAAATGTTTGTTTGTAAATCTAGAGCTTAAAAAAACAAACAAGAAATGTTCACACAAATAGTAGAAATTTTAATTCCTTAATTTTGAATTCCTTTTGAATTACAAACTCTTGTAAACTAATTAGAGCCTCAAAATTATGGCAAAAGTGACGCTTCCCAAATGCATCCTTGGTACCATTTGTACATCTCACTTGACGTTTCCCTTGATTTGTCGAACTATGGTTAGTTACAATAAAACTTAATTGACGGAAAACTGAGTCCATAGCCACCAAATACTGTAATAGTCTCGTTTGCAAAACTGGAAAATTTCCAACTGGGGCAATTCGAAAGCAGACACACACTAAGGGAAGGACATATATCTGATTGTCTGCCACGATCCACTTGAGTAGCTTTAACATTTTTAGCTTCCTAGTTACCTTTATACATTCAGCTTTCTGAGCGTCCCATGCAGAAGTTTCATCTCATAAATCATTGTTGAAAGTTTCGGTTTAAACATTGCCCATCACAAACTTTGCGGACCGACCAAGGGCCTGGGATCAGAGAAAAACAATAAGACAACAATGCAGAAATAGAAACCATTTGCTAAAAGTTTCCAGACCTTCAAAACCTATCCCTGGTCACAAGCTGCTTTTACATGTAAACTATCAAAAGAACCAAATGTGCAGAACAGGTATTCCCTTCAAAATGTAATTAATAGAATAACTATATAATGACAGTAACAAATTTCAAAAGGCAATCTATAAAAAACTTCAGAGAGAAAATTAATATCTATAACAAATTTCAGAGAGCAAATTAATATCTGAACATCTAAAGACATGGTACCTAACAAGGTTTCTCTGGTAATTACCTTTCTCCTTTTTATAATATTCACCTTCTCTACTTTTCTTGTTTCAACCGTAAATAAGGTAAAATATAGTTTATCTTCTTCAATTATTCACATTTTTAAGGTTGATATCTTAAATATTTTGTCGTTACAATTTACCACCTCAACCATCTTCATTAAACAACAAGACCCTTTTGTCAAGTTTAAAGGATTATAATATTTCTTTCAAATTAATTTTGTCTTTTCATTTATCCTCTTTAACTATTCGAGTTGTTTAACTTGGTATTTTAAATTTTTTTTCGTTATAACTACCACCCTCAACTATCTTCATTAAACAATAAGGCATTTACATCATGTTTGAAGGGTCATGTGACCTTTATTATATTTATTTTGGATAAATTTGCTCTTCTATTTCATATTCATCTTCCTTGTCTTCTTCCTCTCTTTTTTATATCATAAACTCTAAATCCAACTTTACCACTAAAATTTTCTCCTCTCTCTTTCTTTCCAGAACTTTTTTTTTTCCTCTTTTTTCTTGATTAACCAACGATCTCAAGTTCCGTCAACACTACAAGAAAATCTCAAACTTCTTCACTGTTATCATAAAGCATATCTTAATCAAACGTCTCAACTAGCTCAAAAATAGTGTCAACGATTAAGATTCATAGTCTGATAGAATATGGATGAGGAAGAAAGAATTTCATAAGGATAATGTACGGGTCGATTTTTGTAGGACTGAGAAAGAGATTATTTACAACTGAGGCTAAAACGATTAAATAAAGTAAAAATTTAACGATGTTTCTTTAAAAAGTTGATTTATTGTAATTTATCATAGTTAAAAGAGATAAATTGTAACGAAAGAAGTTTAAGATAGCAAATTGAAAAACTCAAATGATTGAGAGAGTTAACTATAATTTAACTTTAGAATAGTAAATTAGAGTTAAATTACAAATAAAACAATCAAACAATGTAAAAATTTAACGTCGTTTATCTAAAAAAGTGATTCATTATAATTTACCATAGTTAAAGGGAATAAGTTGTAATAAAAAAAAATTTAAGATATCACGTTGAAAAACACGAATAATTAAAAGAGATAAACTGTAATTTACCTTTGTAAATATATTGGCCTTTCAGTAATATGTAAGACTCAAATGTTTTTGCAATTTGGGATCTAAAAAGTTTGTTATTATCTATTAAATCTCAAACTAGTATTATAGATATACATCCATACTTCTAGGGTTGTCCAGACTCCAGAAAATGTAGTGTCACACACAAGTGGTAAAAGGTGTATGCTACCTTCTTTTGCCGGTCATTTTGATGAGTTACAAGAGATTCTATATGACATTCTTTCTACAAAGCATATCAAGCTGGTGATTTGTTGAAGACTTGTACATTAACAGTAAGAGTACATCAAGTGCTGCTACAGAGAATCGAACTATGTTTTCAATCACACATGAAATTAATCTAATAGAGTCTACAAAATAAGAGGCACATACCGTTAATGTGTGCTTAAGAACAGATACACGGCAAATGCCACTCTCCTGATCACGTGATAGAAATAGACGTACATGAGGTATGCTCTTCCAACTCTCTCCTAATGCCGGTTTAGAAGATCCTCCCTCTCCAATCACTGTGTGATTTACAACCTGTGGAAATGCACGTTAGCATATGGTTTTGTATAAGCTAAACAGGAGACAGATCTGATCAAACATAAACAACTCTTAAGTAGCGTTTGGTAACGTAACGCTTATGGAAAAGCAAATTATTCTCATAAGCAGCATTTTTAAAAAAACTGATCTTTACAGTTTTTTGTAATCAATTTATTTGACAACTTTTATGTACAAATAAAAAGTTAACTTAATGAAATAATGTGGCGTAAAAAAAAACTGTTTGCTTCAGTTTTTTAGGAATAAGCGTTTTTTTTCATAAGTTGGTTCTAATAATTGTTACCAAACAGACCTTTAGAGTTTGACACTAAAGTTTTACACCTAGTGTGGTACATCCAATGAAGAAAGCAATAGAGCACATAACTACTTTTCCTTCCACTGTTACATGAACAGATTCAGGCCCATAAACATATTTGTCTTGCATTAGCGAGGCCAATAAGTTTTGATGTGATATAACTAAAGAAAAAACAACTTCTTTGTCTTATAAAGTCATTGATGCGAGCAGCTGATTAATCTGAATAACTCATGCATAAATTAGAGAAATACTAGGGAAGAGCAAGTTTTCTTATAAATCCTTTGTTAAGAAGTGTACAGATTCTTGCAACCTAATAAGACTCCTAATCGAGCAGCTACATCCAGCTCCAGAGATCACAGCAGCGCAAAATCCTGAAGTAATCCTGCACAGCCTGGCGAGAGATTTTGGGGCCAGATGCAGATTTTCATTCTAACAATTGTTGGTTCTTATTATCTTATACATCACCCAAATCGAGTGGTCAAGGCAAGTTAATGAGCACATAAAAATGATATAATCATGCTGCTACTGTATATCTATACCAGGATACCAGTATAATAAGTCCATGACGGTACCAGTACTGCAATATTATGTTCGTGAGCCAATCTCTTTAGAAGAAAGCCTGCCGAGACCATCAATGATCTACCTGCATGTCACCTCAAATACAAATGAAATTTAATGTTGGACAAGGTCAGAGAAATGTTTCATACAGAAGTGAAAGCAATTTTACCATCTATTGTAATAAGAAATGCCAGTTTGTTGCAATAACCCATAAACTAAATAACTTATCATTTATCTCATAAATGTAATATAGTTTATCCTATCATAGCTGAGAACTGTGTTAAAGCTGTTACTACAATCCCACAATTTGAAAGAATGTTTGAAATGGTCTACGACATATTTTAATATTAATATTTTTGATGTTTCTTTACTGTTTGTGAATGAGTTTAATTTTAGGAATCTAAATTGTAGAGTTGCTAATGCCAGGGGTAGATTTCCAATTAACAAGAGGTTCAGTCTGCACATCAATCTGTGAGGAAAGTAATTTCAACCATCATTCTGATCAAAACCAATGTGGGGCACCACAGACGCAAAAAAATAACTTCAACTGCTCAAGACATAACATTCATATACCTAGATACCTAGACAGAATTTATGCAAGTTCATAAGGACGAAAGGATGCAGAGATGTGTACCACGTGAACCTTTGCCCCCTAGAATAGGGGTAACAAGAGATGAGATTGAGTCAATAATTAGCAAGGACAACTTGCTGTCCTCTTTCATTACCTGGACAACAAATGGTGAACCCAATGACATTCAATGTCATAGACATTCTGCTTAAATACAAACAACAAACCATTGGTGGAGAGGGAGAAAACCTCTTCTTTCATAGTGAAGTTTGGTTGCTTTAGTATCTCCAATAGTGTAAAGATGTCAAACACTGTCTGATAAAAAATTCTACTCATTATTCTCTCAAGTCTTCTTCCTTTTACCTGAAATTAGTGATCAGCAAAAAGAAATGTATAAGCCAAGTAAAAGACAATACCTACCATCTACAAATAAAATGTAAAGGATATTGCTTGATCTCTTTCAATGATGAGCTTGACAGATGACCCACTATGGACACAATCCGCTTAGGAGAAAAGGAGTTTCCTGTATCCAGGAATAGAACAGCACCAAGATTCCTGTCTGCAACATGTGCTGCAGTACACAGACATACCTGCAGTTGCATGAAAGACACATCACAGACTCAATCAAGACATTTTAGCATAAGCAATGAATCGATAACCAAGCATTCAAATTTAAAAAGACAGAATTTGCAATTGAAGGACATCAAACATGCCAGAACAAACAGAGTACCAGGCTTGCTATGCATCTTAAGCTACAACAGGAGGTTTGAATCCTTCATGTTAATCATTGCCACACAAAAGGTAAGGCCATTGATCTACGCACTTACTTGGGTTTTACCAGATGAGGATGGTCCCACCAACTCCGTCAATTGACCCTTGCGCAAACCACCTTTGAGAAGCATGTCAATCCTGCATGCAAGTAACAAAACAACCATGAGTTTCAAGTTATTTGCATCAAACCAAGTATGTAACAACTACGAAGAGGTCCAATATACCCCTCAAACCCAGTGGAGATGAAATGCTTGTTCTGTACAGCATCATTGAGCAACTCGACCCCAGTCTGCCATGGCTGATGCTGGTGATCTAAGATTAAGACAATCTGAGTGATCCCCTGTACAAAATCTACAGATTTTAGTTCCAAGTACTTTGAGGCAGAGGAACACAGGGAGGGGCATGAAGGGCCATTGCCTATGTTAATTTCGCATAAGTCTATACAGAATTAGAGATGTACATATTCATACATCTGACCTCCTCAGTGTTTTCTTCTTCTTCTGAAAGTAAACCAAAAGAACCTCAAGCTAAATGCCCAAAGAACTAACATCACAGTAGCTAATAAGCTGTTGATTCAATGCAACATGTTCTTTTAAGTGAGAATATCAAATTAAGATCAATCAGTAGCATCCCGAGGTCACACAAACCATTTAGAACAAATGAACTAACTAAAACAGAACCATTAACTGGACTTAAGCCATCCCACATATGCATTAACAGAAGACAAGTTTCGTACTAATTATTTGGTGATTAGACATCGCAACGGAGATTGCAACGACTTTTTACTTCAGATTCATCCTAGAAGTATGTCGACTGTTTTTTTTTTTTTTGTCATCTCGTTTGGCAAGTGTACTTTAAGCATGTATCACTTCGGAAATTAGGATTTTGTTAGGTTTCGAATAATTTACACAATACTTTTTCAGGAAACTAGTCTTTCCCCCCCTCTCCGGAGAAGATTAGAAGAAACCGTATCATTTACTTCCTACATTTTCCAAAAAACAAAGAAGAAGGATTCTACTGCAAATTGGAAGCAAATGTTGTGAAAAAAACGATAAAATGGAGGAGCACCCATCACGACTAGCAAGAGCTAACCTGCTTCAGCGCCTCCGACGAGGGATCCCGTTCGGCGAGAGCAACGAGGGCGTCGAGGTCGTGCACGAGGAAATCTTCCACTACGAGATGCAACAATCAATAACCGGAATGGAGGAAGCATGGGGAGTTTCATTTTGTACCTGAGGAGACGCCATGGGAAGCGCAGAATCGCTGGAAGTTCGAGTCTATTGCTGGGAAATCCCGCTCCAGATTCTTCAGGGGTGGCATTTGGATTTTGGGAAACTAGACAACAATCATTCGAGTATGTTCGACCCAGTTCAATTGACACTAC
>JAMKQA010079766.1:0-10314 GCA_024699735.1 Posidonia australis
CCTTTTGATGTGATGGATGTTTTCTTTTCACAATCATGATGCCACGACACTTGCACATGCCATGATCATGCCTTTTGCTTGTTGTTTGCTTGCTTGTTTGCCTTACTTGTGTGTTTTCTTCCCTTTTTGCACTTGACATGCCAAGGGGAGTACAGACATGTTTGTTCCCCTTTCTGGTTTAAAATAAAAGACACAAACTCAGAGAAACAATTAATAAGGCAAAACTAGAGACCAATTCGAACTCTTACCCCTCTGGTTAATAAAATGCAAGTAAAAGACACAAAAGCATACATGCATGATTCATTCATATAGGTGCATGCATTCTTCTCCATTGAGTCCACCTACAATTTGCGAAGGACAATTCTTGTAGTCCGTTCTATGGCTTTGGCGTAGGACATGTTGCTAGTTTCTCCCCCTTGTATGGGGTCGTGTCGGTGCTGGTAGAGGATACAACTCCATGCTACTGCAGGAAATGAGGCCACCAATGCACCACCCATTCACTGCCTAAGCCTTGGCCAGGATTTAGAGTGGGGACCATACTTTCTTACCTTGAGTCAGAGACCCGTATACCCCTGAGAGAGTCCAGAGTAGACTTCTTACTCGGACACACATAAATGGTGAGAGAGTGCATAATAGTTGCATCCATACACATGTGCATTCATGCCATCCTAATAACATTGCATTTATGTCTTATTCTAATCACATTAGGTTTCCCGGATGCCTGGTTTTTTTTCTTACAGGTTAGCATGCAAGTTCCTCTATTGGAGCTCGAACGTCCCTGTTTTCTGTTTCCCCTTTGGTGACAAATCTCGCCTGTCCTTTCCTGAGTTACTCATCGCTGTCAACGATAGCTCGTCCTAGGACCCGTCCTTTTCCTTATCGCCACAGTCCAATTCTCACTCACTCCCGTTCCACCATGGCCTAGTGTCTTGGTGAGCCTTTGATTTTTGTTGCTCCCGAGGTGACTGCCTCCTCAGTCCCTCCTTTGACGTTGATTTCTTTTGCCTTTGTCAATCCTCTCGACAACCGTTTCCTGATGGTCGAGAATTCCTCGGGTACTGAAAACTGGCAGGCTCACTCAACTGCAGAGCCGGTCATCGAGGCTGTCACTATGATGGCCACATGCATTTCGGAGACCTAGCCTTTGTCTTATCCTCTGGTTGGACCTGCTACTTTTGGCACCCATCCATCTGCAGCGATATCTCTGATAGGATCCCCCTCTGTTAGGCAGTCTGAAGTCCAACTCCTACTTGGATCCTCTACGCCTTTTACTATGGTCTCTGGTACAGCAACCGATGAGTCTCGTGTCCCCCATGACCAACAGCTTCTTGAGCTCGCCCAAAAGCTTCAAGGCATGGGTTTCTACATCCTTCCATCTTCTGTTACTCCTCCGACGGTTCCAGAGGTCCCTTTGTTGTCGTCCCTTGCGTATCATGTTACACCCATTGCACCACCTCTCCAGCCATTGCCCCAGCTTCTTTCGACTTTAGTGGCGGCGGGACCGATTCCGCCTGTAGCTTCCTCACTAGTCACCGCATAGCATCCCTCCTATGCACTTGTGGCCAACCTTTAGGTTCGGTAGGGACACAGCACCCACACGACTCATTCCCTGGATCTGTCTCGGGACAGTAGCTGCACCCCACTCACACTACACCTCACTTAGCACATCACACATCTCCCTCTTCCTTTTTGCATCAAAACCAAGTTTCTGCATACACCCCACAGCACTTTGCACCAACACACGGGTACGCCGACCATCGTGCACTGACACCAGCAGAGGCAATGGTGGATCCGAAGGAGCACCTCGGTGTGACCCATGTGGCGTACGCAGGACCCGCCTTGGCTGCATCACCCTCATCAGTCGCTCCAAATGCCCTGCACACTAGGGTAGGCGATCTTGAGAAAGCACTTCGACAAGTGTAGGGAGGAGACTGTCAGTCTTACCAATTCTGGGACCTCTGCTATTTTCCAAAGGCTACTCTCCCTCCAAACTTCCAGTCTCGGATTTCGAGAAATACGATGGTAAAGGCTACCCTATCTCGCATCTAAGGGCGTACTATGGAGATCTTGCACAATTTTAAGCTAAGGAGAGGTTATTGATTTGTCTTTTCCAAGAGAGTCTAACCGGTCCTGCATTGAAATGGTTCACCTCTTTAGATATGGCCCAGATAAAGACTTGGAACGACCTCAGTCAGGCGTTCCTGGAACAGTACTCCTTTAATTTTGACTTGCTCCCTAAGTGTGAGGACCTCGCCGCCACCAAGCAGAAGCCCTATGAACCATTTGGAGACTATGTTGGGCACTAGCGCGCTCTAGCTTCACAAGTTCGAGATAAACCCTCTAATGAGGAATCCATTGAGATGGTTATCCATGGAGCGCAGCTAGCCACAGGGGCATTGCTTAGCATACAGCCTATCACCACTTTTGCATCACAGATTCGCGCTGGCGCTCGCGTAGAAAGTTCGCTGCGTAGTGGCAGCTTCCCCTCGCTCACTGCATTCGCCAAACAAGCCACGTCTCCCACTTCTACCCCAGGTACAAGTGGTAGCAGCACTAACAATGGCATGAACGGTAATGCCAATAAGAGGAGGGACCCCCTAGAATGCTGTTCCATACGTCGGATCTCCTACAGCGCATGTTGACATGGGACGCCCAGCTCAGCAGCAGTTAGTTTATGCACCCACGCGTAGAGCACCACGCACCACTCACATCACCACTATTGTCGAGCCAGTGTATCCCATCGCACCGGCAAGGCCAGGACCGTACCAAGGTCAGGCACGACCGTGCTGCCTAGAGTGCCACTTCACGCCTCTGGTCAAGCCCTTAAGCGTCGTCCTCCCAAAGGTACAGTTGCTCTTGAAGTTTCCGGAGGTCTGCCCACCACTACATCCACTGCTGGGGTGGTATAAAGCAGACCTATTCTGCAACTTCTATCGCACCGTAGGGCATGCGACGGATAGTTGCTTCGCACTTTGGCATGCTATTCAGGACTTGATTGACCATAAGGTCATTGTCATTCACTCCTAGTAGATGGAGTCAGCACCAGCACAAACACAAGCATCCACATAAGTCCCTGATCCTCCTAGCATTGTTAGCTAGCCTCTCCCCTAGCACGGCCATCCAGACACTCCAAGGACCTGTAGGATCCATGTTCTCTTTCTCATCCGGTTCAATGTTTCCACGCTGGACCCTTCGAATTTGATTCATGATTCGTCTACTCCATTCCCACAGTCTTTGTATCACTCTTTTCTCGAGGGTTCAAGCTCCATGGTGAATATGATCCAACTCACCACTAGACAAGAATATTCAGCAATCCCATTGACACACCTACCATCAATCCTACTAGCACAATCCCCTCCATCTAGAGCACCTGTCACCCTACTAGTTAATCCCACCAGGTAGTCTCCCCGACCTGTATCCCTACCAGTTTTACCATATGCAAGCCTACCCCTTGTTCAGCTAGAGTTGGTCACTAGGGCACCTGTAGTTATTAATTTGACCCAAAATACCCATCGCATGCCCTATGACTATGCCACAGAGATGTGTGTCGAGGTCACGTGTTTCGAGCAGGTATATAGAGCCCCACCTCTTGAGCCTAAGCAAACCTGGCCTACTGTAGCTCCACCATAGCTAGAAAGCCAGCCAGTGAAGCCCACCACTGAGGAAGCCTTAACAAAGCCCTCTTCCACCATAGCCAAGCTTGTAGCTGACTTCACTACTCAACTTAAGAAGGTCAAGGCCGGCATTTCCATTTGGGACTTGATCCACACTTTGGTCGTGCACCGAGAGGCCTTCTTTTGGGTTTTCCACGTTGCCTATGTAGCCCCCACCATAGAACCTACAGCCCTAGAAAAAATGGTAAACATGATTGCCACACCCTAGGTCATCTCCTTCACTTACCAAGAATTACCTCCAGTGGGGATCAATAACAACTAGCCATTGCACGTAACGGTACAATTTAAGTACTTCCGCATTCCCTTCACCCTAGTCAATAACGGCGTAGGCGTAAACGTTTGCCCCTTGCATACAGCAAGCCAGCTCAGATTCAAAGTTGAGGATATTGTGCCAGCGGTAAAGGGAACGACGTCGTTTAACAACACGCACCACGATGCATTGGGCTTGTAGGTAACCCCCCTCCTCATTGGCCCAACTAAGTTTGACATGGAATTCTATGTCGTGGATCTTGAACGTTCATTTAATCTCCTACTTGGGCGCCCTTGGCTCCACAAGCATCAGGTCTTCCCGTTGACTCTCCATGGTATGATGAAGTTCAACTGGGGCGATAACATTGTTACTGTCATGGCTGAAAACTTTGAGAAGGAGAAGATCGATGCTGTGTCGACCCTGTCCCACCAGACTGTTTGCTTTGACTCCAGGCCTTCAGATCTTCTATTTCGGGTTAATCAGTTTGAGCCAATTAATTTCATTCTCAAATTTGAACGTGGCAGCTACCCACCTATTCGTAGCAACCCCTCCAAGATGGTCAAGAATTTATGTCACCGCTGGGGATATAAGAAAGGGACACCTCTCGGGAAGTACGGTTAGGGGATCGCTGAGCTCGTTGCCACCGAGGAGCGAAGAGATCGAGAAGGACTTGGTTACGAACAACTGTGTCAAGAAGAATGTTCCCGACACTTGCAGAGATCAAAGCCAAACCACTCTCCCGTTTGTACTAACTTTGTTAGTGCAGGCATTCTCAGCCCAGGGCAGAGTCCAGATTCGGCGGTGCTACAAAGAGATATTCCATCAAGCATAGTTGAATGCATAGGCATTCAGGATTACTTTGCCGACAAAGATGCCACTGTAGTTTCAGTTCTAGCCATGGCAGATACAGTTCCAACCACGGCAATTCCAGTTCTAGCCACAACAATTACAATTCCAGCTATCACTGTTTCAGTTCCAGCCACCACAGTTTCTGTTCCAGCCATACCAGTTTCAATTCCAACCACTATAGTTTCTGCCACAGTCACGATGCCAGATATGACAGTTCCAGTTTCAACCATAACCACAACTCCAGTCACTTTATCAAAAACAGTAGATCCAGCTTCTGCATTAGTCCCCACCATGACCTCAGTCACAACAGTGATCCCAAAGGCAGGCTATGAAGCCTCCGTTAAACATCATGTGGTATATCCTTTTTCCCAACACACTTCGACTCAGGTAATGCCTACCCAGATTTGATTGTTGGTGTGGAGTGCCGACCCTACGTAGTACCATTGACATGCACTAGTGATGGTCCAGAGGATGCATATTATGTGGATCTCGCATCCGATGAGGATGAGGGAGCAGTTGTAGAGGCACAGATGGATGAGGTGCTCCGAAGCATGGAAGTTCTATTTCAAGAGCAGCTCGCCGTCTTGGCAAAAGATACCATAGAGGAGTGAGGCACCCGAAAGGCAAAGTAGCGATGATTGAAGTAGCCCCTCCCTGGTCACAGGAAACGTAGGACCATTCCACCATCATGGTTCTAAAGGAAGAAGAAGAGACAGTTTACCCTAGACCAGACGAGTTAATCACTCAGCAACTCGGAGGTAGGTCTAGATGGTACTAGCAGCTTAAGCCCCATCTTACGCAAAGCGGGGGTAAAAAAAATAGACCATGAGCTAACGTAGGTGGTATCACTTTAATCTATCAGCAACAAGACAGCTGCCAATCAGCAGTACCCCCTAGCAAAGAAAATCCCAAAAAACAAAAAAAAATTAGAAAAAACCAAAAAAATCAGCAATAAGTGAACAAGCAGCATCAGAGAGTCAAGATGCATTTGACTCGAGAGAGGATACAGAATAAGGTGACATAGAGATTGCTTGCTTCCAGTACAAGAATACGAGAGTCAGTGTAACTCTCCTTCGGCGTCGAAAGGGCCAAGCATCAGAGCAGATTTGCACCTTCGATACAGTGAATCCTACCTTTAAGAAGGAGATGTTGTCCGAGCTCGTGGCCTACGAAGAAGAGGATGACAACAGTGCACATGGGGATGACGACGCACTAATAGAATTCTAGCACCATGATAATGACCTAGAAGGCCCGAATCTCCATGAGGAAGAAGAGACCGAGCTGGTGAACATCGGATCTACTGACGATGTCAAAGAATTGCGCATCAATGCTAAGCTCACCCCACAGTTGAGGGTAGAATTCATTGCTTTCCTAAACGAATACATAGATGTCTTCGCCTGGACTTATAGCAACATGGTCGGTTTGGATATAAAGGTAGCAGTACACAATCTGCCATTGAAGCCAAATGTCAAGCCCATCTAGCAAAAGCCCAAAAGATGGTGACCCCAGTGGCAGCTCAAGCTTAAGGAGGAAATCATGAAGTAGCATAAGGTGGACTTCCTTAAGGTCATCTCGTACTTAGAATGGCTTGCAAACGTTGTCCCAGTCCCAAAGAAGGATGGGCGGGTTTGCATGTGCATTGATTATAAAGATCTCAATCGGGCGAGTCCAAAGGACGACTTCCTGCTACCTCACATTGATATCCTTGTAGACAACACAGTCGGCCATAGAATGCTATCATTTATGAATAGATTCTCAGGCTATAATCAGATCAGGATGGCTGTAACCATGCTGACGAAAGCCTCGAGGCTTGGCGCGAAAGGCCAAATACACGAGAAGCAGCAAAGTCACGGCAAAAATAAAATAAAAATGCAAGAGTCGCCACCTAGTCTATTAAAATGGAAGACAAAGAAAATCATATAAATCATGCAAATAAGCCAATGGAAAGGAAGGTCTCAAACCAGAAAATGGGTAAGGATCCCTGTTACGCACGCGGAAGGTGTTAGGCACCCTCGTGCGCCCGATAAATCGGTCTTTCTATGGGTTTCTCGTTTACTTATATGAAATGTTGGCTTTTCGGCCTTTACTGTACGCCCGAGGGTGATATGCCATGCCATGCAAAGTGAGTGGTGTTTTATGTTAAAAATAAGGGTGCAAGGAGTGCTGGGTGTGTCCTAATGCTCAGAAGTATCGCTCATATATCGGGTCAAATGTCGATGCAAAGATTTCGGATAAATACGATCAAGGATTTAAGCATTTTGAGCGACTTTTCATCCTTGCTTTACTACATGCTATGTATGATCTAATCATGCATAAAAGGTTTGAAAACTGAGTTGGGTCTTCCTGGTGCAACAAGGAAGCAAACCAGAATAATGCAGAGGTAAATCAAGACAAGAAATCATGCTAAAAAACTATGCGAAAGCTGCTATGTGCTACTGAAAAACAAGCTGATGTGCCTTTTTGGTGCGCCAGATTGGTACTCCAGTCAGGTGCGCCACGTATGTGCTCCTGTGTGGGCTGGGAAGATGTGCCAAGGAAAATACCAGAAAGCCATGCAGTGCAATGTCATATAAATGCATTCTAGAAATTTATGCAAGGTAAAGTCTTTGTAAAATGGAAAATATCCTTTAAAAAAAGAAAGAAATGCAAGCGTGAGAAGATTTATGGATCTTGCGCTCAAGGGCTAATAGCCTCACACAAGGCCACTTCTTACTCATGCTGAATGAAAACAACAAGGTTCAGCCATGTTACTGGATCATGGGCTGATGCATAAATTCTCCACAAAGGAGTAAATGGCAATCAGCCTACTAGATTTGGACTATGGACTAAATATCCAAAGGTGAAAACGACTTAGAAAACAACATTATTTGTGGCTGAAATCATGTGTGCACAAATCTTGAAATACCAGAGAATCATCACCGAAAGAATCAGATTTAAAATCATTCGGGAAAACATGCAGATGCGGATGCAGAAGAAGGTGATTTTGCTTCTCTTACTAGTCTGGTACATCAGAATGGTGCGCCAGAGTAGTGCTCTGATGTGGTGCGTCACTCTGGTGTGCCATGAAGGTGCTCCCAGAAAAGCTGAATCAGACTGCAGTCTGATTCAGAATTCTGGTTCAGATTCAGAGACAAGTGATTTCTTTTTTATTAAGTCAATTATGCAAATGATAGAAACAGAAATATGATGAGATGAAAATGAACAGAAACCTTTCTTTTTATTTGATTAAAAAGAAAAATAGATCATGGGTTTATAGCAGAAATGCTTATACGTAATCTTGAAGAACATGTATGAGAAGATAAACCTGACAACCCATATGCAAGATGAATACATAAAGAACATGTCTATTGCATATTCTAGCATGCATGTGCATGGATCATGGATCCTAGTGTAAAGAAACAGAGAAGAAAAATAATAAAACCACTCATAGGAATTACGTGATGAGATTTTTAACATATGGATCCTCCATGCAAGACATCTTGTATATGAAATCAACATTTTATCATAAAAATCTCTTATATAAACAGCAAAAATCATATTATATGTTAAGTTCAAGGCACGCTTTATATTGGTGCAAGAGCTGAAATTAAAGAAGAAGGGAAAGAGAGGACCTACCTCCCAAGGTGTTCCTTCTTGAGATATCAAAAATAATGGGATCCTTGTTGCTTTGGAAGGGCTGGCAATGCTTCAAAATATAAGGGAGTGCTTGAGAGAAAAGAGAGTGGATTGCAGAAAACAATAGATAGCTTGCACTAGATCTTCTTCAAGATGATAAGATCAGCTCTTAAGGTCAAATCATCAGGGGACCCAAATGGTTGCCTATGGTGTCCTTATATAGGAAATTCTCAAAGGTAACCCCTTGAGAATACAAGCAGCCTCGTAAACGAAAAGCTTGGGAGGATTCCATGACATATTCATTGGCAAAGGTTACAAACATGGGAGGTGGAAAGCCAGCAGCTAGCAGCCTGAAAAGGGGTTGTGCGCCCGCTTGGTGTGCTAGGTAGGTGCGCCAGATATATGCACCTCGTTAGTGCTCCAGCTAGGTGTGCCACTGTGGTGCTCCTACTAGGTGCTCCTACTAGGTGCTCCTAATAGGTGCTCCACATTGGTGCTCTAACTTGGTGCTCTCCCCTACTTGTCTGAATTTCTAATCGGGCTGCAGGCCTACTATAGGTTTGTGGTTAGTTTAGCTAATGGGATTAGGTTTGCCACATCCAAAGCAACATCTGGAAAGCTTATCTATAAGTCACCTCAAAATCGGGGTGTCTACAATGGCAGAAGAAGATATGGAGAAGACATCGTTCATCACCTCGTGGAGAGTCTTCTGTTACAAGGTGATGCCATTTGGGCTCAAGAATGCAGGGGCTACATATCAGAGAGCTATGACAGTGCTATTCCACGACCTCATGCACCAAGAGGTTGAGGTTTATGTTGATGATATGATAGCTAAATCCAAAGAGCCTGAAGATCATGTAGCTTGCCTGAGGAAGCTATTCGATTGTCTATGCAAGTACAAGCTCCACTTGAACCCCAGTAAATGAGCCTTCTGGGTTTCAACTGGCAAGCTTCTTGGCTACATCATCAGCTAGAGGGGAATTGAGGTCGATCCAGCTAAGGCCCAGGCCATAATTGACATGCCTCCCCTTGCTACAGAGAAGGAAGTCAAAGGACTGCTGAGTCGCTTGCAATATATCAGTCGGTTCATAACACAGCTCACACAAATCTACGTGCCGATCTTCAAGCTCCTGAGGAAGAATGCACAGATTGGTTGGAATGAGTAATGTCAGGTAGCCTTTGACAAGATCAAGCAGTTGTTAGCCAGACCTCTAGTTTTGGACCCGCCAGAGCCAGGGCGGCCCCTACTCCTTTATCTATTTGTAACCCAACATTCCATGGGACCAATATTGGGCTAGCATGATGAATCTGGTCGCAAGGAGAGGGTGATATATTATCTGAGTAAGAAGCTTAATTATTGCAAGGCTAGGTACACTATCATAGAGAAGGTCTGCTTATCTTTAGTTTGGGTAGCTCAACGCCTAAGGCATTATATGATGGCATACCTAGTCCTGCTCCTTTGTCGCCATGACCCTATAAAATATTTGCTCCATGTAATGCCCCGATCCCGGGCATGTTACCAAATCACAGTATCCCAAGCATAATGACACAAAATTACAGAACAAATAGAACTGTAACTAAGGCTCACCTTCAGGATCACGATGTGCGGCTAGAAGCTCCAATTCCTGCACCAGAACCCGACTGCACGCGGTCTGCACCTGAAAACCAAATAGCACGCGTGAGTGACATCTAAGTCACCTAGTACGCGCCCCAAACCCCAAAAAACACAACCACAAACAAAACTTGGCAAAACCAAAAGAAACTCGTTTCTTAATATTTTGCAAAAACATGGTTTTCTCCTTTGAAAATCATCCTTTCTTTTATTAAACAATCACTTGGGGATTCAATCCCAAAACCATATTCTTTTTCCTTACAAAACATTCCTTTCAAAAACCCTTTTGGAATTCATTTTTCTTTTCCAAAACA
>JAMKQA010079772.1:0-10127 GCA_024699735.1 Posidonia australis
CCCCCCCCCCCCCCCCCCCCATCGTGGGCTTCGGCGAGGCGCCCTGTCAACGTCGGGGGAGAGGCTGCAGCGGTGGAGGAGCACGGGAAACGGTTGGAAAAGCTCCAGGGGCCTGCGGCCGTACTCCTAGATGTTGCGGGTGGGATTGGAACGGCGTGGGTTGCTTCGCCCGTCTCCGACTCCAGCGATGGGTGTAGTGGCAACAACGGCGGTCATCTGGCCACAGGAAGGCCAAGAAGTCGTCTTCTGAGCGACGGAGGCTCAAGGAGAAAGAGGGAGGAGAAGGAGGGGAGGCCTATAGGGCCTTCTCGGACCAGGAGACATCTGGCCTCCCTAGTGGTGGTGAACCCACCACCGGAGGTAGAATCGACGGTGCACAGAGCCTGTGTACTCTGCCAGAGTGCAATTTAAAGGACACGGGAGACACAGTATGCCTAAAGGAGTTCAATTGGAAACTAGAAAGGAGGGAATTACCTGTGTGAGGCGCCTGTTTTCTCCAGCGAGTAGCGGCGGCAATGCTCCGACGAACACACTGGCTGTTGGGGTCGGGGCTCTCTAGGGCTGCAAGTGGGTTGAAGGAAATGCTCTGAAGGTGGGGGATCGATGGGTTTGCTCTGGATCAGGGGTGTCGAAGGCTTGGAAGTTGGTTTTCTCTTCCGACGGTCTCTTCGTTCTATTTGTCCTCCACTGCCCTCCATTCAATTGTTCTCTTCCCCCCCCCGTTTGGTGGTTTCTCAAGGTTAAAAGGGAGGTGGAATGCATGAGGGAGATCATAGGCGGAGGCGGTTGGGCTTTTGTGGGGAAGTGGGTGCAGTTGGGTGTCGTTGAGGTAGATGCACTGTTGATTTATTTTTCTTTGTTTCCTAAGTTGCTGGTTGATGCATGAATGGAATAGTGTTGGGCTTAATGGGCAGACTTTTTGGGCTTTTGTTGTTGTTTTTTTTTCTTTTGGGTTTTTGGCTTGGTTTTAGTATTTTGGTTTTGTTTTAAGTTTTTGGTTTTGTTTCAAGTTTTTGGTTTTGTTTTAAGTTTTTTAATTATTTGTTTTGGTGATTTTAAATAAATTTTGATTTTGTGATTTTGAAGTTTAATTGTTTTTAAATTAGGGTTTTTAGGGGTTTGAGTTTAATTATGTGATCCTAAGTTGGGGTCTTCTGGGTTTAATTAAATGACTTAGGGTTTTTAATTATTTTAGGTTTTTTGTGATTTAATTAATTTAGGGTTTTTTTTGTGATTTAATTAATTGGTTTTAAAATAGGATTTTCAGGATTCTAATTATTTTAGGGGTTTTTTTGGGTTTTTGATTTTAATTAGAGTTTTTAGTTTAAATTAGGGTTTTTGGATTTTAATTAAATGTTTTTTTAGTTTAATTAGGGTTTTTGGGTTTTAATTGGAATTTTGGGTTTTAATTTAGTTTTTTTAGATTTTAAACATGGTTTTTAATTTAATTAGGGCTTTTTGGATTTTAGTTAAAGTTTTGAGTTTAAATTAGGATTTTTTGGATTTTAATTAAAGTTTTGGGTTTAAATTAAGGTTTTTAACTTAATTAAGTGATTTTAGGGGTTTTATGGGTTTTTGAGTTTAATTTAGGTTTCCTTTGAAATTAAATAGATTAAAGTTGTTTAAAATGGATTTTATTTGATTTTGACTTTAATTAGGGTATTCACTTGATTAATTAGGATTTTAAGTGGATTTTGTTTAATTTGATTTTTAATTAGGGTTTTACTTAATTAATTAGGATTTTAGTGGATTTTGTTTAATTTTGGTTTTAATTAGTGTTTTACTTTGATTAATTAGGGTTTTAATTGTTTTTAGGTTGTTTTTTTTATTTTGGTTTTAATTAGTGGTTTTTGCTTGGATTAACTTAGAGTGGGCTTATGTGGGCCTGGTGGGCTTGTGTGGGCTTAAGTGGGCCTAGTGGGCTTGTGTGAAGTTAGGGTTTAGGGGTGGTAGTTGCAACTAGGACATCTTCAAGAGAAGCTTACTGCCAAGTGACTACAAAATCGGGGTGTCTACACTTGTCTTCCTTGTTTTTTTTAAAGATTAGGTGGCGACTCCATTTTTTCTTAATCATTTCTTTTTTCGTATTTCGTTCAGTGTTTTCAAGTCGAGTGTTCTTTCTCGGATTCACTATTTTCGTCGTGACTTTTTTGATTCTTCGTGTGTTCCCTTACGTGAAGGTCGGTTTCGACATGGTCACAATCTTGATATATTAGTTTGGTAAAGGAAATAAAGTGTGACATTTCCTATTTTATTTGCTATAACTAAAGATTTACCAACTATTCTAGCCTCTTCAGTTACTTGTGAATAAGTTTTTAGTATAAGTGGTAATATTCTAAATGAAAGGTATCAAGATTGAAGGCTAATATTTTAGAAGTCCTAATGTATGTAAAGGCTTGAGAACTTATTCAACATCATTACTAAAAAAATCAAAAAGATTGGATTAATGATTTTGATAATATAAGTCTTGGTAGAACATCTTAAATATTTGTATTTTTTTCTTTGAATATGTATTTTTGTTGAAGATGTATTTTTTTCCTTGAAGATGCATTTTTTAATATAACATTCGTAATGTATTTTTATTTCTAGGTGTGAAACATGTTTAATGTATTTTTAATTTTGACTAAATTTAAAGTTTAAATAATAAAAAATTACTTTTCAATTTTTATTATATTATTTAAAATATCTTTTCTTATAAGTTTGAGCTTTGAAGATTTTAGGCCACTATTATTGTATTACATGTATTATATGGGCACAAAAATGATGCATGAAACAAGACATGAAAACAAAGTATGCAAATATGGCACAAACATAAGACATTATTGGACCCAAGGCATGACACGACATAGGAACGATTGAGCCTGTGCCTTGGGTCGGGCCTTACTGTAATCATGCCAGTTTGGTTTAAGGTTTGGGGCATTGCCTACTGTGCTGGCATAACAATACACAGCATAATAGTACACAATACGAGCCATTTGTCATGCACCTATAACGATGTAGGGAAGAATCGACGAAAATATCGAATAAGATTAGGGTTTAGTGATGGAGGTGGTTGATGGCAATCTTGGTAATTTTCATCAGGTAATTCATGTAATAATTCCAAAATTTGGAAGGTAAAGAGGTAAATACACTCCTAAAAAACACTAATTCTACAAAATCGAACCAATTTTTGATTTTACCAATAGCAAAGAAACAACGTTATTACTAATTACCTTGGATGACATGAAGAACCTCTCTACTCATGGTAGCTTGGTTCAGTAAAATACTCATATAAAGATTTAGGGACTATTTGTGGACTCATAATTTTTAACAAATGAGCCTTAGTAGGTGTTAACTTTAACATTCATATTTTTTAAATTCGCATTCAAATTGGTCAGATACTTCCTCATTCAAATATTAATAGTTATCTATTTAGACATTCTTACAAATACATCACTTTATGTATCCATTTGACAAATAGCTGTCGTACATCCATATCTGAAGAATAAAATGAGGTTAAACATATATGTATATGTAAATATGAGGTTAATTTCTAACCTCATATTATATGCAATAGATATTACATGCAAAGGCGTTAAATACATATACAAATATGAATATGGATAGAAATATTAGATTTTTATGAATTACATATATTTTCTTTGAATTGGATGTTTAATCGAAGCAGTTGTACTGACCTCTGTATCCTATTTAAATGTAGGCTCTTTTTTTTTTTCAGATTTGGAACGCTAGGTTGATTTTTTGGGGATACATATCTGTACTGCATGTTTGAATTTCAGATTCCACCAATACTCTACAAACTATAAATTTTGACCTCCATATTCTAGTTGCTATAAACTTGAGGAGCTGTCACGTCTCAAATTTTCCATAATAATTTAAACAAATCAAATTACGGAAAAATTAAAGCTAAACAGTAAATATCTAACTACCAGGAACCTGTGTGTGCTGTTAGGGGACTCCGATCTATATGCACTATACTAAACCAATCGCATGTCTCCACATGCAAACCAAAACTACAAGGAAAATGCATGAGTGACCAAAGTCACCCAGTATGCACCCCACGAAACCGCAGAAAACAAAACTATAATCAATTATCCTTCTAAATTCATTTCGCAAACTCTTTTCCCAAAACATCGTAAACCATTCCTACACTGGCCAAAACCACAATCGAGGCCCTACTAGCCCAAAGCCACAAGCAAAGGCCCTCAATGGCCAAAACCACACATAGTGAGTCAGGGAGCCCGGCACCAGGCAACCTAACTCTGGCCACACACAGTCCACTGAGGAGCGACCCCAGCGTCCTGCATTACCACGGTGACAGCCACCCTGTGCAGGAGCGTTCACCGTCCCGTGATTCCCCTTCCTCAGGAGAATCCTCAGAAGCCAACCCCTCCTTGGGAAGGCTGTCCTGTCTCTCAGGACACTATCAGCTACGAGACATGTGTCCCACCGACACTAGCCACCACAGGGTACGCCTCCTCATGGCGTCCTCCACACACGGTGCTCAAGAGAGAGTGTCATACCTCCACACCCGGCAACACCCGAGCCTCAGTGCTCATAGCGACAGCAGGAGTATCATACCTCCCCGTCATGCCACAAGACACCTCAACCCGCGGACCACAACCCTAGCCTTGAGACGACAGTCAAGGAGTCTCATACCTCCATGACCCGACGCCCCTCAGCTTTAGGTATCTCGGCCCCTGACCTCAACCAGGGTGTCGTGCCCGACCACCAGAGAATGTCGTCACATTCCCTGGTCCCGATGACACGATCCCACACTGTCTCGGCCCACACACAGAAAACGAGGAAAATACTTTCCAAAACAGGCCAACCATTTCCTTGAAATCCATTTTCCAAACTATTTTCATATCTTTGAAAATTCTTCAAAACTTCGGCAAAACGACACATCAGGTGCCCTAGGAGACCACCATTAATGGCCCATAGTCCCTGTTTTTAGCATGCCGAATCTAGGGGAAAAAGTGCTTATTAAATGTGTTTTTCAATGGCTTCCTAAATCGCCGTGTTTTGTCCCTCACTTAGGCCAAATTCGATATACCGTCCAAAATCGGATGACCAAATTTTGACCTGAGGACCCAAACTGACAGAAAAACGGTATGCCAAATGGAATCAGTATACCGAAATCCACTGATTCGTTATGTCGTTTCCATTTCGGTATGTCGAATTCTACGAAACTAGAAAAAGGCTAAAACCCTATCGTCCGAAATCGCCCAAATGGGACCTCCGATCGGACCCCCTAAACAAACACCAAAAATCTTGCATAAATCATAAGATGTAGACCCTCGAGTCTACTCCAAAACCCAATAAACAAAACTAAAATCCATTCACCATGTATCAAGATATAAAATCGGAAATTCAAGAGGGTCAAAACGACCCAAAACGCAACCATCGGCATAAATGCTCCATAAATTCTCATAAAATCACAATAAATTCTAGGAAAGTAAATTTACCTAGATACCATGCAATCCTAGCACTTTTTACCAATTTCATGCTCTCTATTACATGGGGTGGAGATGTGTACCTGAAAAATGCCTCCGATGATTCTCGGCCGACTCCGGCGAACTCCGGCGACCACAGCCTTGCCACGACCATGGAAGCACGCCACGCAAGCTCCACACACCACCCCGAGCCCTCTGCTTTGCTCCCTCAATCTCTCTCTCTCTCTCTCTCTCTCTCTCTCGGCGTGGGCGAAGGAAGAACAGGGGAAACAGAGGAGGTCAGGTGGAAGGAGAAGGGGGAAAGGAGAAGGAAGAGTGGGGAGGACGAGAAAGAAGGTGGGGGGAGGAGGAGGGATGCGCCGCCGAGGAGGAAGGGAAAGGAAGAAGAAGGAAGGAGGAGACGGTGATGGTGACTGAGGAGAGCGGTGCGACTTATAAAGCCTGCGCCCGCAGTAGCTGAGAACGTGCTCACCTACGCGTCTCAGCCACCGGCACATGCACGAGCAATCGACCACCAGCCACCACCAACGAGGCCAACTGCAAGCATCAACCACCAGCCCACACACACGGGCCCCACACCTGGGCCCCACACGTACAGTGCAACAATGCACAGTGCCAACCACGCACAGGGACATGCAAGTAGAAGTCGGTCCACGAGGCCCAAGCTCAAAAAGACAAAACCACATAATGGGCCTCGGAACAGTAACACCCGTCTAGGAATAAAATTCATAAAATGTATATAATTACAAAATGAATTTTACAGGTGTTACAGGAGCTGAAGCTTAAATTTGATGCTTAGATATTTAATAACCAATATGATTAATAACTAAACATTTCACAAACTATGGTTGTGTTTGGTAACGCTTATGGAAACACAGATTATTCTCATAAGCAACGTTTTTGAAAAAATAGCCTTTATAGTTTTTTATAATCAACTTATTTGATCACTTTTATGTACAAATAAAAAATTGGATTAATGAAATAATCTAGTATAAAAAAAATGGTTTGGTTTAGCTTTTTAAGAATAAGCGTTTATTTTCATAAGCTAGTTCTAATAATCGTTACCAAACAAGGCCTATGTATGGGAATCACCAATCTACATGTCGTTAGCTCAGCATAAATGGGAAAAGGAAAAATTATTGAATTCCCGCAAAGTGCATCATGATTTGAAGGTAAGGTAGTTAATAAGTCAACTTTAAAATTATCCCATTCCCTCCCAAACGTTAATTAAAAGAGATTTTTTTACTCAATCCTCCTATTTCATTGGATAATTTGCTAAATATTCTTGGTGTTTTGGTATTTCACTCAATATCCTTGTTATGTCTAACCCTTCAAGAATGTCCTTGAGTTAATTTGGCCTCTAACATTGTTTCTTTTAGCCGTAAAAGGGGTGTAAAATAATAAAAAAATCTTCACACACTTTGCTTAAATGCCCTCTTATGACTCTCAGACTGTTACAATGTTTATCACACATCATCTTCTTTATTTCTCCTCCGATTTCCTTCTCACCGTTCATCTCCAATGTTGAAGATGAGTTCTTCAAATTGGGTTTCTTCCTCCGAAGGAGTCTTATTCACTCTCATGTGCTTTTATAAGAAATCTAGTATCATCCTGTCTCCTTTAAACCTCACTTCAAAGGAAAGAAGCTTTTTAACTATCCATATTAAAAGGTATGTATGCAGTATAATGTGAGTATTGAATGTGTTCAATGAAATACTCCAATGAAAATGTATTTATTGGAGAAAGCAAAAAAAATTGTATTCTTCAAGGTTAGGGTTTAAATAAGGGTAGATTTGTCATTTCCTTTATTGGACTACGATTTGACTACAATTAGGTTAAATTATGTGAAAGCCAATAGAATGAGACGATAAGGACATTCACAAATACAATTTGAAATACTAGGTGTATTGAAAGAAATACTAAAATTGTAACGACCTCCAAGTCACTACTACTAAACCTAGCTATAAATTTCCATTTAATTATTTTTTTCTTTATTATTAACCAATAATTACACTAATTATGCAGTTAAGGCTAAGTACTATCAACAGTAAAATAAATCCATTAAACAACATAAATAAAACTAAAATAACACTCACTTAGATCCTGGATATGTGGTAGTGTGACTTCTCCTATATGTACTAGCAACTAACAGTTATTATTTTGCACCTACCAAAACACAGAAAACAAAGTACATGTGAGTGATCACTCAACTGTTACCCAACACGCACCCTATTACAACTCAGAGGGAAACCAAGCACCGGCATTACACCTAGATGCCACAAAACCAAAAGGGCGATCTATTAACACCTAGCACACAAGCTCTGGCATCCCTTCTTGATGCTGCAATACCAACCCGAGTAGTCTACCACCGCCCAATAGGCCACAAAATCACAAAACCATGCCTTTAAAACCATTCATTTTTTCTTTTCAAAACCATGTGCATGCTCTTTTAAAATCTTTTATGCATGCTTGAGATGGCCACTCTTGCCAAATCAAGCCCAAAAGCCACATCAAAACACAACTACAGAGGGCAACCAAGCTACTACTACTAAACCTAGCTACAAATTTCCATTTAATTATTTTTATCTTTATTATTAACCAATAATTACACTAATAATGCAGTTAAGGCTAAGTACTATCAACAGTAAAATAAATCCATTAAACAACATAAATAAAACTAAAATAACACTCACTTAGATCCTTGATATGTGGTAGTGTGACTCCTCCTATATGTACTAGCAACTAACAGTTATTATTTTGCACCTACCAAAACACAGAAAACAAAGTACATGTGAGTGATCACTCAACTGTTACCCAACAAGCACCCTATTACAACTCAAAGGGCAACCAAGCACCGGCATTACACCTAGATGCCACAAAACCAAAAGGGCGATCTATTAACACCTAGCACACAAGCTCTGGCATCCCTTCCTGATGCTGCAATACCAAACCGAGCAGTCTACCACCGCCCAATAGGCCACAAAATCACAATACCATGCCTTTAAAACCATTCATTTTTTATTTTCAAAACCATGTGCATGCTCTTTTAAAATCTTTTATGCACGCTTGAGATGGCCACTCTTGCCAAATCAAGCCCAAAAGCCACATCAAAGCACAACTACAGAGCCTTTGCTCTGCACAACATGGTTCCCTCTAGACCCAAGCACAACACCAAGCCACAGAGTCTCTGCTCCTAAACCATGGAGCCACCACTCTTAGAACAACAGAGCCACCGCTCCTAAAACACTACGCCTTAACAGGTGTCAAAACCACGTCCTTCTCTAGGCCTAGAGTCTGATTTCCTAAACTAGGACTCTGTACAAACCACATGCATAAATAGTGTGTCGAACTGCTCGACGCCAAGCTGACAACACTGGACACATGCAGTCCAGTGAAGTACAACCAATAATGTTTGCACTACCACGGTGAAGCTACCCTGTGTAGGAGCTATCACTGTCTCACGATTCGCCCGCCTAGAGAACTCTCACAAAGCCAACCCCTCTAGGGAAGGCAGTCCTATCTTTGAAGATGCTATCAGCAATGGGGCGCACATCCCACCGGCTCTAGCCAACATAGGGTATGCCTTCTCATGATTATTCTCCACACGATGCTCAGGAGGGAGTCTCATACCTCCATACCTGACAATACCCGAGCCTTAGTGCCCATAACGATAGTAGGAGTATCATACATCCCCGTTATGGCACAAATACCTCAACCCGCGGACCTCAACCTCGGCCCCACGATTGACAGTCAAAGAATGTCATACCTCCAAGACCTGACAAACACTCACCTTAGTCAGTTGGTCCCCAATGTAAACATAAAGCACCAGAAAACTCTTTCCAAACCATTTTCAAATTTGTGCTTCTCTCTTCCCAAAGCTCTCTTTTTGGAAAACCATTAAATATCTTTTAAAACTTAAGAAACATTATACCTAGCAGTGGTATGGAAATCAAAGGTTGAGAAATCACAAACAAAACACAGCCTCGATAGCTCCCCTGTTAGGTCCAGGCTAAAACACCTTGGGAGCATCTAGGTTCACAAGCACCATACTCAATCCACGACCACAATCCAAGAAAAACACTAACAAAAGTGTCCTCTGATCAGTGCCAAGCTCACCAAAAAGACACCACAATAGAGCAACTACAACCAGAACTCTACGCTTTAGCGCCCAAGTGTAAGACACCTACTGGCTCGTGTCTCTCAGGAGCACAGTCAGATCGACTCAAACACCTGAAACAGTGCTATTTAATACTCTTTCAATGCACCACACACAAAACCACACTAGGCCTAGACCTAGGGATGATGTCTTGATCATTAAAGTCCAGTATAAGCCATCTGGGGTAAAAACCTATTATTTCTAAATTATATCATCTTTTACTCTACACATATTCCAAGTGATCTCTTGCTCATTCATTTTAGGCAAACCTACAATCATTGTAATGGTTGTCCTAACCATTTATGTCATTATATTTATCTTCTTAGGATTTATATATATATATATATATATATAGGGAAAGGTTCAGATGAGGACATGTCCTCTTTTTAGCATTTTAAGGACAACTTTATATCTCACTATTTAACCATTAAATTACAAATCTAAACCGTTAGATGTCATCTACATTCTCTAGGATGAACACATGTAAAATTTCAAGTGATTTTGGAACTTCTAGT
>JAMKQA010079775.1:0-10275 GCA_024699735.1 Posidonia australis
ACCAAATGGTCAAGAAGAGGATAGCCTGGTAAAGGCAGAGACCTTGACCAAATGGTCAAGAAGAGGATAGCCTGGTAAAGGCAGAGACCTTGACCAAATGGTCAACAAGAGGATAGCCTGGTAAAGGCAGAGACCTTGACCTCAAAATCGGGGTGTCTACAGATGCCCCTCCCTGAGCGAGGTCGAGGGATGAAAGGAACCAAGACTGATGTTCAAGGATGACTAGATACCCCCATTTTGAGGTTTCAAAAGGATGGTGTTTGCTGTAGGCAGTAAGTCACTTACCCGGCGGATGCACCGAAAGTCATGACTTGTTGCCAAATGCAAATGCGAAATGCGAGCAACTGTTGATCTAAATGCTGGGGATGTGATGCCAATGCGAAAGCAAAAGCAGGAGCCGATGCTGAAGGCCGATGCGTAGCTGATGCTAACCAAACACAAGAATGAGTGCTTGCAAGATGATGTGATGCTGATGTGATAAGCAAATACAAAAATCCTGCATACAAAGGGAACTACTGGCAGGAAAATGATAAGTTGTCGGACCCATCAACCGGATTATTGAGGTTATCAACCTAAAGAGATGGGATAAGACAAGCATGCTGAGTCTTGTCAACTCGGCCGCCAGACAGTATGACGGTTGTCAACCGAGTAGTTGGGGATACCAGCCCAAAGGGAAGAGGGACATGACAAACATATCATTTGTCAAGCGAAGCAGAAGGCCCTGTCCACACGGACCAAGGGCGAACAAAGAGATTTCGCGCCTGCGAAAACTAAGAAGAGAAAAGGACCTTGACCGCCCGGCCAGAGGGTCACAAAAACTGGATTCCGCCTCCGCGAAAACCCAGAAGAGAAAGGATAAGGACCTTGACCGCCCGGTCAAAAGGTCAAGCAACTAGATTTTCTTGCCCAAGGAAATCCAGGAGAAGGGCTAGGACCTTGACCATCCAGTCAAAAGGTCAAGCCACCGGATTTCCTGCCTAGGGAAATCCGAGAGAAGGGCAAGGACCCTGACCATCTGGTCAAAAGGTAAAGCCACTGAATTTCCTGCCCAGGGAAATCCGAGAGAAGCCAATGACATTGACCGCTCAGTCAAAGTCAACAAATTGGATTCTACGCCTGCGAAAATCCAAAAGGGGCAAATGAGGTTGACCGCCCGGTCAAAGTCAAGAAGTTGGATTCCGTGCCCACGAAAATCCAAAAGGGGCAAATGACGTTGACCGCTTGGTCAAAGTCAAGAAGCTGGATTCCGCGCCTGCGAAAATCCAAAAGGGGTAAATGACGTTGACCGCCCGGTTAATGTCAAGAAGTTGGATTTTACACCTGCGAAAATCTAAAAGGGGCAAATGACGTTGATGGCCCGGTCAAAGTCAAGAAACTGGATTCCGCACCCACAAAAATCCAAAAGGGGCAAATGACGTTGACCGCCCGGTCAAAGTCAAAAAACTGGATTCTGCACCCATGAAAATCCAAAAGGGGCAAATGACGTTGATCGCCCGGTCAAAGTCAAGAAGTTGTATTCCGCGCCCACGAAAATCCAAAAGGAAAGAAGCAGAAGGATCTCATTCGCTTGGAAGGAGAACCTGAAAAACCAAAAAGATTATCTCTGGATTATCCCCCAAGCAGGAAAATGGCAAAGGTGCCCTGAAAGGCAGAACTGTAAGTATGCTGGTTGCTGATGCTGTGGTGCAGAAACTAGCATTCTTGCCGAGATGCATGTACAATCTCTTCTTGCTGGAATTTTTCCACCAAATGTGGCATTGTTTGCAAAAGGTTAGGACTTATTTGCAAACATCCTGAACTTGAGGGCTTTATTGCAAATTCCCCAATCATGACATTCCTTGATTGCTGTATTACTATTGTGCTGTGACACTCGAGGTTCTACTGTATATCAACAAATGTTTGCTTCAAACGAAACTTCCCACATCCTTTGTGGACTAATCTACAAATTTGCAAAATGTAGGGGGTTTTCTGCAAATTACCCCATCGAGTGCATTTTGTGGGCCATGTGCTTGGCACTGTATATTCTACTCTTGTAAGCTATGAAGTGCTAGGGGTTGAAACGCAATTTCCACTGTGATTTTTGCATTTTGAACCTTGACTATTAAATTATTTATAAGTAGGTCCCATTGGATAACTGTCATAACTGCAAGGGACCTTCTCTTCTTTTCTTCCTGCTTTTGGGATTGAGCTTGATTCTGCATGGTTCTTCATGGTTCTACTATCTTTTTGATTGATTTGATTTCATATCCCAAAGCAACATGTATATGCATATAGTTTTTCTCTTTTAAATTCTTTTTATTTCTTCTCTCAAGGGGCGTGCCTTTTTACCTTCCTCCCCATTCTCTGTTTTTTGCCTCATACGAAACCCATCCCTTCTCCTTCTTTTCTCTTCATCTCTTCTCCACTCTCTTTGTCTCCCCTCCTCCTCACGGCGGCGACGCGCACGAGGTGTGCCGACGAGGTGCTCCTGGCTGGTGCGGGGGTTAGACGCAGGGCATCGTGCGGTAGCGAGGTGCAGCAGTCGTCCGGCGGCTAGGTGCTTTGTCGACGGTGGCGATGGACTGGACCCTTCAAGACTGGCTGGATAGGGGTTCTCCGGCAAGGGTAACTCCCTCAATCTCCTCTCTTGTTTTGTTCGTTTGCTTGCATCCTTCTCCTGTTTTCGGGTGGTCGACGGCTGGATGGGCTCCGGCGGGCTATGGGTGGATGGGTTTGGTGTGGAGGCGCGGGTGGTGGCTACAGCCGTCGGCGGGGGATGTGGAGTGGCTGTGAGATGGTGGCGGGCTGGAGTGACGGCAGGCTGGCCGCGTGGTGGGTCTTGATGGATTGAGCCTTGCGGTGGCGGGTCCCGCCGCAAGGTGGTGGAACGGCCTGCTGCACGGCAGAAGCCCCGCGGTGGTGGGCCAGAGAAGGGTTGGCCGCTGGTGTAGGTGGGTTTCGATGGATGCTGGCCGTGTGCTGGAGACGGTGGGCTGAGGCGATGGTTCAAGGTTTGGGTTATATTTTGATTTGCTGTTGCTTATGCCATTCTTGCCATGCTGCCATTTATGCCATATACATTCTGATTTCGATGCCATGCTGTAAAATGTGATTTCATTTTCTAAGTATTGGTCACTTTAATCCTTCATCTGTTGACCCATGCTCGAATAAAATAATAGCCTACACAGAATGTTTCATGTCCAACCCTTCCCGTCTTTAACTTACATGCCTGAATAGCAAGAGTATAAAATATTGCCCCATAGTTTGCACATTTCCACGTAACATTGAACTGTAACTGTACGCCTGTTTATACTTGCATTTCTGCCATTATATGCCATAATGCTTTACTTTAAATGCCCTTTGCTATTTTGCCAATGAATGTAATGCCATGTCAAACTTCGACTTGGGCTCTATTATGCTTAAATATTCTGCATTTGTCATGCCTGTTGCTGCTGTATGACTCTTGGTTCGGCTTTTCCCCAGGAAGACCCAGTTCCCAAGGAAAGGACCCCACAGTCCTCGCAGGGTACGCCATCTAGCTCTCGCTCTCGATGGCGGGGTAATTCTTCGAGATCACGGGCCTCCAGCAGCTCGACTCCTGCTGTACCTATTGAGGTAAGACCAAAACTGGAAGAAAATGTGTATATAAATCTGATGTTTTATCTGACAAATGCAATTTCAGGAGTCCGACAATTTCGAGGGGCGGCTGCTGAGCGAACATCACATTTGCGAGAGTCCCAACTTTGGGGTAATTTTCTCGCTTTGACAAGCTTTAATTATAACCTGCCTTGACTTGGCATTTATTTTGTTCTCAACATTTCAGGACGGAGATACGAATCGAGTTATGCGGTGCCACTAGGGCCGGATGCTTGACCACTTTCACCGTCTGCCGGATTTTTTGCAGGACTTCCTCCTTCACCGATCCCCCCTTTGGAGGTTTGCTTCGCATACCCATTATACATGGCCATTATAACTTCTTCAGGGCTTTGATGGAGAGATGGAGGTTTGAGATGCACACTTTTCACTTTCCATTCAGAGAACTGACCATCCTGCCTGATCAATGGGCTCTGCTAACGGGTCTCCCCTTCGGCGACAAGCCGATTATAGGTGAGTCTACTCATGACTTGCATCTGGCTCCTGTGCACCTAGGTCATGTTCCTCCAAAGCCTCCTCGGGGGAAGCATATGATCACTGTGGGGTAGCTGAGAGAGTGGGACCAATTCTGGCCCAACCCCGAGCCTGACAGCAAAGAGGCAGACTTTGTGCTAAGGCATTTCTTGTTGGATCTGCTGGCCATGATTTTCTATGACTTGCCTGCTTACTGCATTCATGCTGATTGGTTAGCGTACTTAACCAATCTGGAACATCTGGACCATTATGACTGACCGGTGCTAGTTATACTTGGCTGATCTGCGGGCTCGATAATGTGGTCAAGCTTGGGCGCCGCTCCTATGTGGGGTTATATCCTCTACTGACTGTAAGTACTCATTTCCATTGTTAGCCAAGTAAATATTTTTGATTCTTATCTGACCTTTGCCTTCCTTTGCTAGTACTGGATTATGGAGCATATCACCAGAGGGCATAGTTTTGGCCGCCTTCGGGACGAGCTTCTACCTCTTCCTCGCCAATGGGTCGAGCCTGACCACCGGGCTGCTGCAGGGGTCTACAGTTACGAGTCCTATCGGTATCTGCTGGACCTGGTAGAGCTCGAGGATGTAAGTCTCCTTTTTATACTGTGTCCTCTAATGCTTTTAAGTCTATGTTGCTTAAAATTGCTTATATTTTCTTCTTTTCACGTAACAGGTTCATCTACGCCCGTTTGCTAGATACGATGGCTTTGATAGGGCCCCCCTGAACTCTGGCCGTGTTCTTAGGGACAAGCAGGTGGAGTTTTACTGCATGAAGAAGTCGGCCTATTTCTTCCCGGGGTGAGTGCGACATCAATTTCTGAATGAGTTCTGCATTCCTGCCCCTCCTCCTTCTGACATGGATCGCCCGGCTTCGACTCGTTCAGTTGCCAGAAGCTGGCATACGGAAGCTATGGCTTCCCAAGACAGACATGTCCTTTGGGAAGTCAACTACACAGATTACCTGGCTTGGTACAGGTGTGTCGGGAAGCCGTACCTATTTGAGGAGGCAGTGCGGGATAGCCAGCGCGGGATGTGGTATGCCTTCGACTAGGCCAAGGTACTTGATTATAATCTTTGCTTAATACTTTTGTACATATGATTAACATAAATCTGATATTCATCATAATCCATAGGGCTTTGAAGAACAATTCGGTGCCTTTTATGTCGATATCCGTCGGAAGAGGGTAAGACTTTTACTTTGTAAATTGCCATTTTCAGCTCAAAACATGCCTGACATATCTATTACTTTGCAGGAACTACGCTGGCGTAATATCATCCGGGTGTGCCTCTTTTTCTGTCTTTGTTACTTTACTTTATAATTCTGACTACTAACACAAATCTTGATATTACAGCAGGACTTCCCAGCCCAAGAGGTGAATGTAGCCAGCAGCGGGGAATTCACCATGGAGGCATCTGAGGAGGACCGCTCAGATACTGAGGTTACCCAGAGGGTTCAAGATTCTACACCCCGTTCCCAGGCTGCTGCAGCTACTCAGTGGTCACGACGGATCACTCGACAAGGCGCCCGTCTCTTGGCCGAGTACTTCCAAAAGGCATCATCCGACGAGGAGGAGTCGGACGAGGAGTAGCTATTCTGTATTTTGTAGTTATTTCCAAGCTTTGTACTAACAGTGGAATGTCGTAAACTTGCTTCAGAATTTATAAAATGACAATTCCGGATTCTACGATGTGCCCCTTCTTGGGGTTTTGTTTGTGTGAGTTGTATGCAAAATTCTCTACGCAGGTTCAAAATAATGGTGCCGATTTCATGAGATCCATATTTTAAGGGAGGTGCTGCTGAAAATTTGCAGCCATTCCGTGCGCCACTTAGGTGCGCTACCTATGTGCTCCTCAAAAAATGGCGGGTTTGCTTTCTTTTTTAGCTAACCCCCTTTTATTTTCCCTATATAAACTCGCTTTCAGCGAGATGTGCCGTCGTCCTTTCTGCAAAACGGCGTTGGATCCTTGCTTCTTGCTCTCTTCTTGATCTTTTCTGAGCACCGATTGCGCTACACTTCGCATCACAATGGTATGTGCTTCTGCATATATGTGTTTTCTGCTATTTCCCTGTTGGCCTCTTCGTGCTTTGCTGCAGATTCTACATTTTGTAATGTTATCCTGGCTCTATGACAAAATACGCTGAATATGCCACTCGATTCCATATTTACTTTTAGATTATATTCTGCTGGATTGCTTTGTTTGCCCAACATTTATGTTAAGTTCTGCCTTTTTACTGCCATATCTAGCCCAAATCTGTGTCCACAGAGTTATTCTACCATGGTGACACCAAAACATTGCTCAGATGCTCTGCGCGGTTCGATTGACGCTTTGATAGCTGCTGACCGCGAACAACTGCGGATTTGGGGCATATCCTCCTCACTTTTAAGTATAGCTAACTGGCATCTGTTATGCGCCGTGGCTCGATTTTGGAAGCCGACCTTGCACGTTTTTTGTTTTGGGCAAATAGAGATGACTCTGACTTTGGAGGAGGTCAGACGAATTTGCGGCCTGTCGCCATTCATGTCTCCTCTAGTCTTCACTTGCCACGACAACTATGTTCCAGTTTTGAGTCGACTTACGGGCTTGAGCAGAAGCGACTGTGAAGAGAAACTTATCTGCAGAGATGGATCTACTACCATGGTGCGCCTGGATTATTTTGACGAGATTATTAGTGCCTGCTCCTCTCTAGGCATCCTGTGGCTTCATAGTTTTGTGCTACACTTCCTCGGGGAGCTCATTTTTAACCATGGCCGGACGACTGTGGCTATTGAGGTGGTAGAAATAGCCTGGGCGATGATTATTCGTCAAATTGATGTTGCTCCTATTCTCCTTGCAGAGACCTATGTTGGTTTGGACAGGGCGTTGAAGCGCTCCCGGCATTTCCATGGCTGTGGCGCCTTGGTGCAAGTAAGTAAACCATTTTATTTAAATACTTAAATACTTTGCTGTGCTTATCTTAACTATGCGACCCATTTTTGCCAGGTCTGGTTTGCTGCTCATATGGGAGTGAAGATTCTGCGCCCTCGGCCTTCCGCCTTTGAAGCTTATAGCCGCACTCACCATTCGAGGACACTTCCAGGTGTGCATGAGTTGTGCAGCAGACTGCGGAATCTTACTGAGGATACAGTAACATGGTGCATTATATCCTCGGCGTCGAGAACCTTTACTGCCTTTTTTAATGCTAGGGACATGAGGCTTGTGGTTCTTCCTGGGCTTACAGGCAGCGTGGAGTATCACCCTGTCTGAGTTCTTCGCCAATTCGGCTTCTGCCAGGATTCTATTGAGCAAAGTCCCTGTCCTGATCGGTACAAGAGGTATATTATCAGCTCTAATGCAACAACCTCAGAATTGGCCCGTAAGACGCGTGCTGGCATCAAGTCCTTTGATCTTGCCATTACCGAGGGCTCCGGCTGTATAGTAGAGTATGAAGCCGAAATAAGGGAGACATGGCCCATAAGCGAGATTCCGCCCAGTGGCACTTGTTTCACAGGGGCTAGTAGCTCAAAGAAGCCCAAAGTTGATTAGCAATGTCTGTATCAGTGATGGACCATAATAAAAATTGCTTGCATTTATGTCATCTTGACTTGCTTGTATTTGTTCATGTATTTCCAAAACTGCTCTCAAGATTAACTTAACTGGCATGCCCCTGGTCACAGATTCTTCCAATTAAAGAAGTGACTAGCATGCCCCTAGTCAAATGCCTATTTGCCCATACTACGACCAAAAAGGCAGCTGGCATACCCCTGGTCGGAATACAGCCAAACGCCTTGCAAAGTGATACAAATATGCTTGACTTAAAATGCTAAATGCTGTGCAAAAAATGCAATGCAGAGAGAGGATTAATTAATTAATATACTGGTGCCCTCAGCGCCAAGGAAGCCTATTTTGCCTGCTGTAAGAGGTGACACTGTCCTCAACTCATGTGGCACTAACCTAAACACTTAGGTTTATTTGTGGCTCTCCTTCAGATATTATGGGCTTCATGCTAAATTCTTAGGGCCCTACATCTACTCTTTTAAGGATTCATATTTCTTTTTCTCCCTCAAAGGCATGCTGACTTGCCCTACTCCTACTTGGAGGTAATATATACCTAAGCTGAGGGGGTGGCTGATCTTTTTGTTTGATATAAAAGGGGTGGCTAGTCCCTTTATTCGATCTATAGGTGCATGCTTCGACTCCTCTCCAAGTTATATGGGAGGAATAGGGTTGTCCTGTATGCCTCTCTCAGTGGAGCTAGCTTCTGTCTACCGCTTCTGTCTCCTTATTTTCTTTTGTGCTCCAGAGTTGATATTTTTCTTTATTGCTCGCACTCTCTCTGGACCTAACATTTTTACCCCCTCTAGAGATATAGGTCCCCTGGGAATTTACACATTTCGTCCATTCTACTGAAATCTCTTCCTCACCTCCTAAGTTTCTAGGGTAGTAACACATGAGGAGGACTGGGCATGTCTTACGCAAGCATGCTTCCGATTTTCCTCATCGGGCAAATGATGATGTTATGCAAAAAGAAAAGGTGCAGGAGATTATTCATGTTATGCTAGGATGCAATAACCTAAAAAATTAATAGGCGAAAAGAAGAAACATGAAAATGCAATGGCTCACTGTGCAAGGCTTAGGATTGACTATGAGTCACTGGTAGTACTTCTTTAGGTAGGAAGCATTGACAGGCTCCGACTGCTCTCTATGGTCCATGCCTTCAAGAATGATTGCACCCCCGGACAGGGCCTCCCTAACCACAAAGGGTCCGCGCTAGTTAGGCTTAAATTTTCCCCGTGCATCGGTCAAATGAATGGCACGCAAAACCAAGTCTCCTGGTTCAAAGCTTCTAGGACGAACTTTCTTTTGATAGGCTCGGGCCACTCTCTTCTGGTAGCATTGGGCATGATGTAGAGCTTGTAATCTATGTTCATCAACCAAATCTAGCTGAACACAGCGATCTTGTATCCACTCCACCTCTTCTAATTTTGCCTCCTTCAAGATCCTTAACGAAGGAATCTCTACTTCAAAGGGAAGGACCGCCTCCATGTCATGCGCCAAAGAGTAAGGTGTTGCTCCTGTTGACGTCCGGATGGAGGTTCTGTAGGCCCATAACGCATAGGGCAGCTTTTCTTGCCAATCTCTATGAGTGTCAGCCATCTTCTTCAAGATTTTCACCAGATTCTTATTAGCCAACTCTACTACCCCATTCATCTGCGATCAATAGGGGGAGGATTTGTGATGCCTGATCTTGCAATATTGGAGAAAATCCTCAACCTTTTTTGCTATGAAATTAGTTCCGTTATCTGAAATGATAGCATATGGTACCCCATACCTGGTGACAATATTATTCTTGATGAATTTCTTTGTAATAGCTGTTGTGACTGTCTTGTATGATGTCGCCTCGACCCATTTTGTGAAATAATCGATGGCTACCAGAATGTAACGGTGCCCATTGGATGCAGCAGGATGAATAGCCCCGATAACATCAATTCCCTAGGTAGAAAATGGCCAAGGTGATGACATGTTATGTATTTGTTGCGGGAGAGCATGTATGAAATTGCCGTGTATCTGGTAGTTATGGCATCTTCTTACCAACTGGCAGCAGTCTGCTTCCATAGTGGACCAGAAATACCCCTGCAACATAATTTTCTTGGCTAGGAGAACCCCATTCATATGTGGACCACGAGTGCCTACGTGGACTATTAGCATTAGCATATCCGTCTCCGTTTTGTCTACACACTTGAGAAGCATTTGGTTATGTAGACACCCCGATTTTGAGGTGACCTAGAGATGAGTATCCTCATGTTGCTTTGGATGTGATCAGCCCTTAAACCAAGCCCCAAACCCATTAGCAAGCCAGAGTCCAGAATTTTGTGAGGTGGGTGGGCGCACCAAGGTGGTGCACTAAGGTGGTGCACCAAGGTGGCGCACAAAGGTGGCTCACCAAGCAGGCGCTCAGCTCTGGCTGCTGACCTTCCATCTTCCAGGCTGTTACCCTTACAAACGAATGTGCCAACGAATATTCGAGGCTTTTCGTTTGCAAGACCCTTGGTTTCCCTTGTGTAACCTATCCCTGGATCCCTATAAAAGGAGCCCCATAGCAGCCATTCCAAGGACAAGATCTTGGGAGAAAAACTCTGGTGCTGAAATCTGAGAACAGATCTGCACTTTTGCAAGTTTTTGCTTG
>JAMKQA010079785.1:0-10157 GCA_024699735.1 Posidonia australis
CCCCCCCCGTCTTGAACGCAAGATGCCCTACCAGCAGCCGGACCACATGATTCTGCGCAAACATACCCTGGTAGTTTGGGTACTGCTTGGCAAACTCCGCCACAGCCCACGCCACCGCCGCCTGGACCTTCACTTGGAGACGAGCATGAGGGCCTTCTCCAGGGCCTGGGTTGTGTCGTGCAAGATCCGGCGGGTCGGGCGCTCGTAGAGGTCGGCCCTTGCGGCTTGGCGTAGGAGGGAGGCGAGCTTCTCCGCCTTGGGCCTGAGGTCCCCGCACTCCTACCGGGAGCCCTGGACCTCCTCCGCTAGCTTCGTGACTTGGTCAGCCAGCTGTATGGGCTTCGCCAGCACCTACTTCAGCCCCTCCGCCATCCCCGTCGCCCAGCCAACTCCAGTGAGATCGAAAAGCTGGGTTTTTTTAAGGAGACGAAGATCGCCCCTTTGCCGTTCTTCGCTGGGGTTTTTTCGCATTATTAAAAGTTTGGCAAGACAAAAAAAAAAGAGGAGAAATGTCATGATATTTCTCAACTTGTGGCTTGAGATATTACATATGGTCGATTTATTTTATTTTCTGAAAAATTATTGTAATTTGATCACATTGTTGATGTTTGTGGAATTATTGTTGATGTTTGTAGAATTATTGTGGATGTTTGTGGAATTATTGTGGAATTTTAATAATTAACTGTAAACATGAATTTATTTTACTTATATGGAAAAAATGTTATTTTGATAGTTTTCAGATTAACATGTAAATATTAATCTTTCAAATATTGTATTCCATTCCATTCCTGTTCTTATATACCAAACAATGGAAAGGAATTATCTATCAATTCCACTATACAATTCCTTATGTACCAAACACTGGAATGGAATAAAATTATTCCATTCCATTCCATTTCAAATTCCATTCCAAAGTTCATTCCATTCCTGTCTATTTGCATTCCAGCGTACCAAACGCAGACTTAGAGTATCCAAAACCACCATCAGATGTAAGGTGTGAGTGTCTACATTAAGGGAGTAGACCAACACTTCATCAACAAAAATCACAACAAATTCGTTCCGAAAAGGGTAGAAAATCTTGTTCATTAATCCATAAACATAGCTGGAGCATTGGTCAAGCCGAAAGGCATGACCGTGAACTCGTAATGCCCGTACTACATTTGGAAAGTAGTCTTCTTAATGTCTGAGTGTTGTATCCTCAACTAGTGATACCCTGACCTCAGATCAATCTTTGAGAACACGGATGCAGACTGCAACTAGTCGAATTGGTCATCAATGTGGGGCAAGGGATACTTGTTCTCCATTGTGATCTGGTTCAGCATCTGATAATCTATACACAACCGGAGCGAACCATCCTTCTTACGGACGAACAAGATAGGTACTCCCATGGAGACACACTCGGCCTGATAAACCCTTTGTCTAGCAACTCCTACAACTGAGTCTTGAGCTCTTGCAACTCCGCTAGCGTCATGCGATAGAGAGCTTTCGACATAGCACCAGAACCAGGGATCAGATCGATTGAAAACTCTACTTCATTGTGAGGTGGCATAGCAAGCAAATCGTCAGGGAAAACGTCGGGATATTCACACACCACAAAGATGTTGTGAACACCCAACATAGGAGAGGTGGAGGTAACTATACTCGCTAGATACCCCATGCAATCCCTGACCAAAGACATATAACCCTTCATAATCGAAATGAAAAGCTTAGGCTCACCTTGATACCCACTGTAGACACCCCAATTTCCTAATTTTGCAGGATGAAAGTGTGATGGCTGGGTTGTTAACCACAAATAGATCCATTTGGCCCATTTAGGCCCATTTAGTCTATCAAGGCCCATGAAAGCCTACTTCGGCGCACAAAGCCCACATAGGCCCACCAAGGCCCATTTAGCTCCCCAAATCCCACTTAGGCCCATGAAAGCCTACTTTGGCCCATGAAGGCCCATAAGCCCAATAAGCCTATAAAGCCCCATAATGCAACAATTCAGCCCATTTTCTTCTCTTTTTCTTCCAACCCAACACCCAGTCCTTCTCCCCTCTCTTCTCACAAATCCAGCCACATCTACAGCCCATCCTTTTCTCCCATCTTCTCCAACCCATCTCATTATATCATCTAGTAGCAACCGTAGCCAAGCTCGAGCCAGAGCCGCTAGATGTGTCGTTGCAAGCTTGGACCGCCGTTGGTCTCTGTCAGCACGCAATGGGATAGAGGGATCGTGGAGGACAATAGTTCATTAGTCGGTTAGAGGTTGTTAGTTTGTTGGAGAGTTAGTTAGTTGGTTGGAGAGTTTTGTTAGGTGGTTTGTTGGCTCTGTTACACAGAGAAATGGGTTGTTAAGTTGCCAGGCCACATCTATAAATAGGTGGTACAGTGTGAGAATTGAAGAGGAAGAGGAGAGAGGAGAGATCCCAGAGCTCTGAGTCGTCTTCCCATGGCAATCCTGAGCACGACAGCCAGCCTCAGAGCCTTCCTCACCAAGCTCCGATCGTCTGTGCTACTATAAAACCAGGTATGCCCTCCTTTAACTTCCATTGCCTTCAATTCTAGTTTCCTAGGATCCCTTGAGTCTTCCCGAGTTGTTTTCGATCGATCCAGAGGATTCCTCTGGTCGAAATCAGCCCCTAGGCCTCGCTAGAGCTGTTTTTCAGTGGCCTAGGTGGGGGGCTGGTCTAGTGCTTGTCCCTGGCCCTAGAACCCTAGGTCTACTTCTCCTAGTCTCCCACTTGCTTTCCCGCCCCTCAAGTTCCCTCTCCAACCGCCGCAGAGGCCTCCACTCGAACCTCGCTAGAATCACGACGTCCCGCCGGAGCTAGAGATGAAGACTGTTCCCGAAAATGACGCGACGCCTCCACCCACTCCATGCCGCTCCGAGCATCCAGAAGCGCTCCACAAAATACCCCAAGCATGCTTGAACCTTCAGAGACGAGACCAAGGCCTCCAATCACCGCAGCGACCTCGCTAGCCGAAGAAGAGGACGTCGGCAACAGTCGGAGCCCCGTCCACGTCATCATCCACCATTCTCGCTTCTGGAAGAGAAGGACAAGCCCCACTCGACGCCTCGAAGCCTTCACAACCTTCGGATCGCCGCGCCGTAGCTCCAGCAATCTCCCTTCTTCCCTAACGCCATCACCGGACTACTCGACGATGAGGTAGGTGGTGGTCCACTCCTGCGGTTGGATGCCCAATTCGTTCTGTTGGTTCACCTCCTCTCTCTTCTTGCTTCCCATGAGGTCTGATCTTGGATCAGACTACGGGAGAACTTCCAGTGGTCCCTCTGGCGGTCGACGGCAGCAGAGCTCCGTCGCCTGTGGCTGTCGATCTTTCTTTTCTTTTAAAGAATTGAAAAATAGTTTTATTTTAATAAAACTTCTGAAATTTCTGATCTGTTACATTTAGGTCCATTTTTTATTACATTCAGATCCTTTTCTTACATTTAGGTCCTTAATCACTTTTCATAAATCGTTTGAATAAAGTTTTAACTGAAAATGTTGCATTATGCCCCCTAGGTATTCAAAATAATGTTTTCCAGGCTTAAAATTTTAACAAAAACCCCTGGAGTTTCTTTTCATGCATTTTAATCCAATATGTTTGCATAAAAGGCCCTAAATTTCTATGAAACCTTTTTGAATACATATTTTGCAGGTTAAATTGCATTTAAACCCCTGAACCTCATTAAAATAACACAGAATGCATATTTTCTTTGGTTAATTTGCATTTTAGCCCTTGAACTTCTCTGAAATCATTCTGAATGCATATTTTGCTAAATAAATTGCATTAAAACCACTAAACTTCACAGAAACTCTTCTGAATGCATATTTCTCTGGTTAAATTGCATTTTAGCCCCTACACATTTCAGATTTCACATTGAATGCCTGTTTTCTAGGGTAAATTTATTGTTTTGCCCCTAAAACTTTCTAAGACTTTCCTAAATCCTTTTTCTTGCATATTTTACCTTGAATTTCAACTGAATTGCATTAAATGCATGTTTTACTGGCAAAATTGCATTCTAACCCCTAGGAAACATCAATTTGGCTAGAAATGCACATATTTGCACATTTGACCCCATATTTCTTCATAATTGCATAGAATGTGTTTTCCTATGTATTTTTGATGATTTGGGCTTCATAATTTCAATTTTATTCATAATTAGGGTTTTTTGCACAAAGGTCCCTAGAATTCGTATTTTTACACTCACACATGCATTTTGCACATTTTGTCGCACTTTTTCATGCAATTTTCTTGCCTTTTCTTTTAGGCATTGCGCATGCTTTTCCAACTCTTTCCGAGCTTGGTTTTCTTGCCGTCTCCTAGATTCTTTTCAATTTTCACATCTTTAGATTTGATTTGGCTTTCCATCACCCAATGGCGTACAGTAAAATGCTTAACAAAGCTGACATTGTCCCGAATGAGGATTATTTTTCGATTTTGATTTTCTCAGATTTATCCAAATTTCCACTGATTTGCGAAACGCTTTCCTAGAATTCCTCTATTTTCACGATTTTCCTCATCGCCCAAGGGCGTACAGTAAAGCAGCATTCTCAATGCCTACATTTGACCGTCGGATTAAAATTTTCCTTTTGTTTCATTTCGTCTCTTTGATTTGGCATGTTTTCCAATCATCTTTAACATGCGCATTTTGGATAAGCAAGCACACATTTAATAGACCATTGAAAAGTAGGAAACCTAGAAAGACCGAGTTTTCTCGAGCACATGGGGGTGCCTAACCCCTTCCCTATGCGTAATCAGAATCCTTACCCTTTCTCTAGCCCGCATTCATTTTGCGCATTATATCCATTAGGCATGGGGCACAAATGTTTTTTTGCATCCCGTTTGCTTCTTGGTTTTCTTGTGTGTTTGGTTTTCCTCGTCTTTCCATTAAAAGACTATGTGGCAACTCCTTTCCTTATCCTTTCTCATCTTCCCTTATTGTTTTCGAGTCTAGTCTTCTTCTCCAGATTCACCATCTTCGCCGTGACTGTATCGGGACTCCTCGAGTGTTTCCACGCACTAGGTAGAGGAGAGTCGTGTAGGGTTCCACCAGCATGGTCACAGGAACTGGCGCCTCCACAGGGGATAACCAGATTTTAGCTTTCATTGTGGTTTCCTTACCAGTCTTTGGTCTATATACTTTATGCTTGTTTGCTTGTACAAATTTGACTAAACATGCCTTTTTGCCTTCTTTACACTATTGCTATGCCACCGCACATACTGTGACCATGCCGGTGGAACCATGCATGGCTCCACCCAACCTGGTGTGAGGAAGCACTCGAGGAGACCAGATAAGGTCACGGCGTAGATGGTGAACTCGGACAAGAAGACTAGACTCGGAGACACCAAGGGAAGATGAGAAAGGATAAGGAAAGGAGTCGCCACCTAGTCTTTTAATGGAAAGGCGAGGAAAACCAAATACACAGGAAAACCATGAAGCAAACAAGACGCAAAAAAAACATGTATGCTCCGTGCCTAATGGATATAATGCACAAATGAATGCGGGCCAGAGAAAGGATAAGGATTCTGGTTACGCATGGGGAAGGGGTTAGGCACCCCCATGTGCCCGAGAAAACTCAGTCTTTCTAGGTTTCCTACATGCCAATGGTCTTTGGGTGTGTGCTTGATTATTCTGAATGCTCACGCTAATGATGACTGGAAAACATGCCAAATCAAAGAGAAAAATGAAATAAAGGGAAAAAGTTAATCCAAGGATCAAATGTAGGCATTGAGAATGCCACTTTACTGTACGCCCTTGGGCGATAAGGAAAATCATGGAAATCAAGAAATTCTCGGAAAGCATCACGCAAATCAGCGGAAATTGGGATAAAATCAAAAAAGGGGAAAATAATCCTTTTTTAGGGACCATGTCGGCTATGTTAAGCCTTTTACTGTACGCCCTCGAGCGATGGAAAGCCAAATCAAATCTAAAGATGCCAAAATCGAAAAGAAACCGGGAGATGGCAAGAAAACCAAGCTCGAAAAGAGATGGAAAAGCGTACGCAAAGTACAAAAGAAAAGGCAAGAAAATTGCATGAAAAAGTGTGACAAAATGTGCAAAATGCATGTGCGATTGTAAAAAAACGAATTCCAAGGGCCTTTGTGCAAGAAACCCTAATTCTGAATAAAAACTGAAATTCTGAAGCCCAAATCATCAAAAATACTTAGGAAAACACATTCTATGCAATTATGAAGAAATCTAGGGTCAAATGTGTAAATATGTGCATTTTCGGTCAAATTGAAGGTTCCTAGGGGTTAAAATGCAATTCTACCACTAAAACATGCATTTAAAGCAATTCAGTGGAAATTCAGTGTAAATTTTGCAAGAAAAAGGATCCATGAAAGTTTTAGGGGCAAACAGTAAATTTACCCTAGAAAACATGCATTCAGTGTGAAATCTGTAAAGTGCAGTGGCTAAAATGCAATTTACCCTGAGAATTAATGCATTTAGAAGAGTTTCTGTGATGTTCAAGGGTTTTAATGCAATTTATTCAGCAAAATGTGCATTCAGAATGATTTTAGAGAAGTTTAGGGGCTAAAATGCAAAAATAATGGATTAAAATGCATGAAAAGAAACTCCGAGGGTTTTTGTTAAACTTTTAAACCTGGGAAACATTATTTTGAATACTCAGGGGGAATAATGCAATATTTTCAGTTAAAACATTATACAAATGATTTATGAAAAATGATTCAGGACCTAAATGTAAGAAAAGGATCTATTTGCAATAAAGAAAAGAACCCAAGTGTAACTGATCAGAAATCTCAAAAGTTTATTAAAATAAAAAATGTGTTTTAATTTTTTAAAAGAAAATGACATCGACGGTCGTCGGCGATGGAGCTCCGCCGGAGAGGCAATCAAAGGCTTTCCTGTGGTCTGATCTGAGATTAGAATCCATGGGAAGCAATAAGAAGAAGAGGGGTGAAGATCCAACGGCTTGGATCAAGGTTCCATTGGTGGGAGTGGGCCTCCCACCTACATCGTCGTCAAGGCACTCCGGCGACGGTGTTGGGGAAGAAGGGAGACTGCTGGAGCTACGGCGCGGCAATTCAGAGGTCGCGGAGGTTTCGCGGCATCAAGAGGAGCATTTCTCTTCTTGTAGAAGTGAGTATGGTGGATGATGACGTGGAGGGGAGCTCTGCCAGCCGTCGACGTCTTTTCCTTCGGCGAGCAAGGTCGTGGGCATGTTCTAGAGGTTGTGGCGTGGATCTAAAGGCTTCGGAGTACTGGGGGCATGCCATGGAAGCTTTCTGGAGGCATGCGTTCCTGTTCTGGCATTTAGCTTGATTGGTGGTCTGATGTCCAGGGAGCGATTCCGATCAATTAAGGCCTCTAGCTTGATTGGAAACGATCCAAAGAGACTAAGGAAGTTCAAGGAAACTGAATTCGAAGCTAAATGAGGTTGGAGGAGGGTGTATTTGGCCCGATGACGCACGTCTCCTCCACAGCTCACCAAAACTGGCTTGAATTCTCCACTTCTCACCTTTGCATAGATGGTTGGTCCTAGGATACAAGGAACCAACAACTCGGATCACCACCGGATCAGAGGAGTCTCGAGAAAACGATAGATGGTAGGTCCTAGGCTATAAGGAACAAACAACTCGGATCACCTACGGATCAGAGGAGTCCCAAGAAAAAGAAGGATAGTTGGTCCTAGGAAATAAGGAACCAACGACTCGAATCACATCCGGATCAGAGGTGTCTCGAGAAAAGGAAAGATAGTTGGTCCTAGGATATAAGGAACCAACGACTCGGATCACCACCGGATCAGAGGAGTCTCGAGAAAACGATAAATGGTAGGTCCTAGGCTATAAGGAACAACAACTCGGATCACCTCCGGATCGGAAGAGTCTCGAGAAAAGGATAAAAGGTTGGTCCTAGGCTATAAGGAACCAACGACTCGGATCACCTCCGGATCGGAGGAGTATCGAGGAAAGGATAGCTGGTTGGTCCTAGGTTATAAGGAACCAATGACTCGGATCACCACCGGATCAGGGGTGTCTCGAGGAAAGGACAGACGGATAGTTGGTCGTAGGATATAAGGAACCAACGACTTGGATGACTGTTGGATCTGGGGTGTCTCGAGATATGGACAGAAGGATAGTTGGTCCTATGATATAAGGAACCAACGACTCGGATCACCACCGGATCAGAGGAGTCTCGAGAAAAGGATAGATGGTAGGTCCTATGCTATAATGAACAAACAACTTGGATCACCTCCGGATTAGAGGAGTCCCGAGAAAAGGTTTGATGGTTGGTCCTAGGCTATAAGGAACCAATGACTCGGATCACCTCCAGATCAGAGGTGTCTCGAGAAAATGATAGATGGTTGGTCCTAGGCTATAAGGAACCAACGACTCGGATCTCCTCCGGATCAGAGGAGTCTCCAGAAAAGGATAAATGGTTGGTCCTAGGCTATATGGAACCAACGACTCGGATCACCTCCGGATCAGAGGAGTCTCTAGAAAAGGATAGATGGTTGGTCCAAGTCTATAAGGAACCAACGACTCGGATCACCTCTGGATCGGAGGAGTCTCGAGGAAAGGATAGATGGTTGGTCCTAGGCTCTATGGAACCAACGACTCGGATTACCTCCGTATCAAGGGTGTCTCGAGGATAGGACAGAAGGATTGTTGGTCCTAGGATATAAGGAACCAACGACTCGGATCACCACCGGATCAGAGGAGTCTCAAGAAAAGGATAGAAGGTTGGTCTTAGGCTATAAGGATCAAACAACTCGGATCACCTCCGGATCAAAGGAGTCTCGAGAAAAGGATAGATGGTTGGTCCTAGGTTATATGGAACCAACGACTCGGATCACTTCCGGATCAGAGGAGTCTCGAGAAAAGGATAAGTGGTTGGTCCTCGGCTATAAGGAACCAATGACTCGGATCACCTCTGGATCAGAGGAGTCTCGAGGAACGGGATTAATGGTTGGTCCAAGGCTATAAGGAACCAATGACTCGTATCACCTCCGGATCAGAGGAGTCACGAGGAATGGATAGATGGTTTGTCCTAGGCAATATGGAACCAACGACTAGGTTCAGCTCCTGATCAGAGGAGTCTCGAGAAAAGGATAGAAGATTGGTCCAAGGGTAAAAGGAACCAACGACTCGGTTCACCTCCGAATCGGAGGAGTCTCGAGGAAAGGATAGCTGGTTGGTCCAATCTATATGGAACCAGCGACTCGTATCACCTCTGGATCAGAGGAGTGTCGAGAAAAGGATAAATGGTTGGTCCTAGGCTATATGGAACCAACAACTTGGATCACCTCCAGATCAGAGGAGTCTCCAGAAACGGACAGATGGTTGGTCCTAGGCTATAAGGTACCAACGACTCGGATCACCTCCGGATCGGAGGAGTCTCGAAGAAAGGATAGATGATTGTTCCTAGGCTATAAGGAACCAATGACTCGGATCACCTCTGAATCAGGGGTGTCTCGAGGAAAGGACAGAAGGATAGTTGTTCCTAGTATATAAGGAACCAAAGCTCGGATCACCGCCGGATCTAGGGTTTCTCATGATATGGAAAGAAGGATAGTTGGTCCTAGGATATATGGAACCAACGACTCGGATCACCACCAGATCAGAGGAGTCTCGAGAAAAGGATAGAAGGTAGGTCCTAGGCTATAATGAACAAACAACTCGGATCACCATCGGAATAGAGGAGTCCCGAGAAAAGGTTTGATGGTTGGTCCTAGGCTATAAGGAACCAACGACTCGGATCACCTCCGGATCAGAGGTGTCTCGAGAAAAGGATATATGGTTGGTCCAAGGCTATAAGGAACCAACGACTCGGATCACCTTCGGATCAGAGGAGTGTCGAGAAAACGATAAATGGTTGGTCCTAGGCTATATGGAACCAACGACTCGAATCACCTCCGGATCAGAGGAGTCTCGAGAAAAGGATAGATGGTTGGTCCTAGGCTATAAGGAACCAACGACTCCGTTCACCACCGGATCGGATGAGTCTCGAGGGAAGATTAGATGGTTGGTCCTAGGCTATAAGGAACCAACGACTTGGATCACCACCGGATCAGGGGTGTCTCAAGGAAAGGACAGAAGGATAGTTGGTCCTAGGATATACGGAACCAACGACTCGGATCACCGTCGGATCTGCGGTGTGTCGAGAAATGGACAAAAGGATAGTTGGTCCTAGGATATGAGGA
>JAMKQA010079791.1:0-11248 GCA_024699735.1 Posidonia australis
CATTATATCTCATATTTAGTTATATTCTTTCATTTTTTACTATCAACATTTTATTTTTTTCTATATGTTTTATTAAATGGTTAAACCACAAATCGAACCGAACCAAATCGATTTTGAATGGTTCGGTTCGGTTTGGTTTCAATAGATAAAATGGTTCGGTTCGGTTTGAAAATTGTTCAAACCGAATTATATGATTTGGTTTGTGGTTTTGTTACAAACCGAACCAAACCGAACCGTGCCCACCCCTAGTTACGTCCAAGAGTTTTAAAAGAGCCAAAGTGATGGCTTCTCGGCATTGGAAGTAATTGAGAAGTCTAGATACGATAATATGTGATCCATGTGATTTGACTATGATCAAGTACTTTAGGAAAGATTCTTGCAGTTCTTGTGTACATGAAGTACTTATCTTAGCTATTAAGGATAGTAGATCGGGTATGATGTCGATTATGGAGTACGTCTCGTAGTCTTCTACTGATTATTTTCACTTTTGATGCTACGACTTGTCATTTAAAAAAACTGCCTTTGAGGAGCTGAGGTTGAGCTCGTATGTAGGTACGAGAAGGATTATTTGTGGCTTTTGGGTTGACGATGCTATGGCTTTGTTGGATTCAAACTCTCTGTTCTTGGTTCTGTTGTCATTTATTGTATCGTTTATGGACATGTCGTGGCTTTACTGTTTATTGGAGAGTTTCTTTACTTACATACGGGCCAGTTGGTACGATACCTTATCTTTGTAAGGCCTTCCTCTTTTTTGTCTTAGGCACATCGAGTGGACTCGATACATTTTTGACAGATTAAGCAATCATTTGAGGCATTTGGGTATTTATTCTATTATGAAAAGTTATACGAGGATGTGTGCTTATTTGTTCGAGAAAAGGACATCATGGATGGAATGAGCAAGTACTACTACTACTATTATCTTTGATAGTTTTATAATATATATCACAAGTTAATCATGTGAAATTTCCTTGGATCGACTCATTCTGATTCATAGGTCGAGATCACATATGAGGAGTTTTGACCTTCTAGAAAGGAACCTAAACTTAACGTTATTACGGCTAAGGAGGAGTTCAACCATTAGATTCGATACTTGGTAGGTCCTTCCATTATTTGGAATTTTAGCTGTGTACGACTATTTCTTTGACGACATCTAGATTTTGCCTTTTGCAAAGGAATTTTTGGGTTACTACCTAATACTAAATAAAGACGAGAATTCATGAGGCTTCGATAATATCAAATATTTGGCGACTTTCTTGGTATATTGACTAAGTAACTTTGTTATGATGCAATGAGATAAGGGTCTTATGTGCTCAATCTTGTTATATCCTACGGTCTTTACGACATGTGGTGTGAGGTTGTCTTTGTTCTCTTCTATCTTAGTATTTACAATGCTTTAGTTACCTTGTTGAACAACTTTGCTCGTGCGAGCATATGCATTAGATTATCAATTCACTTTCTTTCTTGTTGGAGTGCCTTTATCTTTGGTTACCTTGTTGAACAACTTTGCTCCAGCAAACATATGCAGTAGATTATCAATTCACTTTCTTTCTTGTTGGGGTGCCTTTTGGTATAAAGATGGACGAAAAATTGGAGATGCTACAGTTTCATAATCTTAAGGATGAGGACAACGAAAAGTCAATCGTCGTTTAAGATGTTAGTGATCTTTATGGAGTTGATGTTGTAGAGATTTCATGATCCTCTCTCGAATATCGTATCAAACAGGTCAGACTTTGAGTTAGTATCGTCATGATTATTTCTTTTAATTCCTCATCATCGTTCTTTCTTTCCTATGGATGACTACGAGTAGTTGTTGAGGATTAGACCCTCAGTCTTGGTATATTATAAAGAGTGTTATATTATTCGGGATGATATAACGTCTCCTTTTATACGTTAAGACTGAGGGTCTGTTGCTCAACAACCACTCGTGGTCCTTTATCGGTATCGAAAAATGATAACGAAGAATTGAGAAAAGTAGTCATGACGTTACTAACTCAAAGTTGTCTCTCAAAGTTTGACTTGTTTGATGCAATACTTGGGAGAAAAATGGTCATAGAATATCTACAACACCATCTCTAAGAAGATTTCGTCCTTAAAATTATGAAACTGTAGCATCTTCGGTCTTTCATTTGTCTTTATATCGAAAATAAAAGTATCTTAATAAGAAAAGTATTGAATTGACTATTTGATGTATGCACTTGCGGGAGCAAAGTTGTTCGATAATATACCTAAAGCATTGTGAGTGTTAAGATAGGAGAGGATAAAGATAACATTATGTCACATGTCATAAGGGTCATGAGATATAACAAGCTTGGATGTATGATATCCTCATCTCTTTACATTATAACAAAATTACCTAGTTAATATATCAAAAACGCTAGCAAATATAGGGTATTATTAAAGTTTCGTGAATTCTCATCTTAATTTGGTGTTGGGTAGTAATCTAAGAGTTCTTTTGTAGAAAGACAAAATCTAGATGTCAAAGAAATGACCATGTACAACTAAAACTCCTGAAAATGAAACGACTTACCATAAAAGTATCAAATCAGATGATTGAACCTTTCTTTGGCCTTAGTAGCGTCAATATAAGAGGAAAATATGGGTTCTTCTCTAAATGGTCAAAATTTCTCATATGCGGCCTTCACCTGTCGATTAGAGCAAGTCAATATAAGAGAATCTCACATGACTAAGTTGCGATATATCTTGTAAAGCTGTCGAAGGCCAGATGGTTTGTAATAACTATTCATTCTATCCGTACATCCTTTTATCGGTCAAGTAAATGCACTTTGTCTTATGATTCTTTGTCACATAATCTCATGTATAATTCCCTAGCTCAAGTAATGAAGACGTTGAATTGTGGGTCCTATTGCTCAACCAATCCCCGGATAAGGTTGTCATACTGTAGATATGAAAATAAGGATGCATAAATAGCAAAGTACATTACTTAAGTGTCTCAGATGATCATTGAATCTATCAAGAATGTGTCAAGTCCATTCAATGTGTCCAAAACGGAAAAAAGAAAGATAAGGTAACGTATTAGTTAACCCATGTGTTGGAAAAGAAACTCTCCGGTAAGTAATAAGGCAACAACGTATTCATAGATTGTATAACATATGACAGCAAAACTAAATATAGAGAATCCGGATCCAACACAATTGTAACATCATTAATCTAAAAATCACAAGTAATTCTTCTCGTCCCTACATCTGAGCTCAACCTCAACTGTTAGATGTAGATCTCTTGAATGATGTGTTGTAGCAACAAAGATGAAAATAATCAGTAAAAGGCCATGAGACATACTCTATAGTCATCATACCTTACATGTTATCTCTAATGGTTAGGATAAGTACCTCGTATGCACAACAACTACGAAAATTCTTCTTAAAGTACTTGATCATAGTCAAATTACAGGTTCATATATCATCTCTGGGTTTTTCAATTGCTTCTGATGTCGAGTGGTCACCACTTTAGTTCTTTAGAAGTGCACTAACATGATATAAGAATAAAGTTCATTGTATTTTTCCTTCCGAAAAGGAGATTGTGCCCGAGTAATGGTAGAGAAATCCATCTCAACTCAGAAAAGAACAAAGTAGGTTAAACTTCATATATCCTTGTAAATGGTGGTTAAAAAAATAAAATAAAAAAGTTAACAGCCCACAGCTTAGGGACCGTTTGTCACTTTACGGGGGTTGTAGCCTTGACGAGGTTCATAAGCCACTCCATTGAGGTTTGTAGCCTCGACGTGGGTCGTTGGCCACCCGATCGAGGGTCGCAACGTCCTCAATTGGGGGTTGCTTTCCTTGACAAGGGTTGTTGGCCTGATCAACGCCTGCGACACCCCCAAGGGGGGTGTAGACCTCGATCGGGTTGTGTTGACCCTGATCATTTGATCGAGGGTTGCTGTCCTGACCAAGGGCTGCATTGCTTTATTGGTGCTTGTGGTGATGACCAAGGGCTGCAACATCCTGTTGTTGGTGGTTGCTTTCAAACAAAGAGAGAGAGAGAGAAACAAAGAAAAATTTTATCCTTCGAAGATTGAAAAATGTTTTTGAAAAAAAAAGGGAGAACATGAACATGAATATAATAAATGAATTTACACCATTCATTTGAGAAACAAAATCATATGCATGCATAATGAAGATATAAAAGCTAGTAAATGCTTAATAGAATATGGTGTAGAAGACAAGGAGCATGAAATGCATTTTATTTCAAGCCTTCTCCAATACTCACTATTATTGCTCTAAACTCTTGCAAAGAAAAAATAGAAGTGTATGACAATGGGAGAGAGAAGAAGATTGGTAGAGTGTTGGATCTACTGAATATTACCATCCTTTATATCATGTTTGTCTTGTCCCTCAACGACAAAAAATCACATTTGTATAGGAAAAAACTATTTTGAGAGGATGATGATATGGATCCCGAGAATGATTCGGTAGATCTACGTGTCGAAAAAAAATAGAGAAAAAAAGGAATAAAATATTATATGCATGGATGTACATGTATATTAAACGACAAGTATCACCATAAAGTTTGGAATCTGACGCAAAAGTGGACCTCATGACGAAGATACTCAAAGATAATCGAACTGTGCATTTTTACACAACACATGACAATTGTCTTCAATCACACAATTTTTTTTGTTTTCTGTCTTCTTAATTGGTCAACTATAATAATTCCATATGGTCTGTTTCACATAAGCTCTCTTGTTTTTCAAGGAATTGTAACAAATTCCAAATTACTTGCAAAATATAGCTCTAGTGAATGACAATGTTTGATTATGTATATCATTATTATTTAGAAGTGCCTTTTTTCTATCATATAGTTTTTTTTTATTGATAGAAATAGTTCAAATAAATACTTGGAATATAATTATTAGAGATGAGTAAATTTTCTACCATACTATAGAAAACAAGTTAGTCTATCTGCTGAACCGCTTACAAAATGAGCAAAGCACGTGCCATCTACTAGTCATGGCTAATCTTTATTGCTTAATTGAGATTAATTCTATTTAAATGTGTACGTTGTTATAGATTGAGATGCTTGTATTTGGTGTTTTTTTAATGATATTTTAGTCTTAAATGTTTATGACTTAGTGTGCCCACTATGTCTTAGCATCTTTTTAAAGTATTCTTTTCATATCCGATTTTCTTCATCTTTGTGATTGAATAAGGATGTTAAGTCACATCATTGGAAAGATTTTAAAAGAGAGGAAAAAGCCATGGGTGATGGTACTCAAATGGGTGTAGTTCAAAATGGTGGATGAAGATGAACCACCTTTTCCTGTTTGGTCATGTGCAACAATACGTATATGATCATGTACGCCATCAATGTGGGTAACTTTATTCAAGTTGGAGTGAGAAAGTGCAAGGAATACCCCAAGATTTGCATGGCTGGCATGGCGAGAAAAGAACTGAAAATTTTAAAAAATAGCTACTCTTATCTGGTTAATGAAAAGCATTGATTATGCCTATGGAAACCACATAATTGGATTCTGGCATTGCACAGCATCTTACAAGTGAATAATCTGATTATAGGTAAGGAAGGAGAATATTCCTACCAAATTATCATCTTACTCTGCTATCTTGTTTCCCATCCAGTATTCAATTGCATTTTATTTATTGGATCGGAGGAGCTCTTGGTAACATCTATTGTTTCAGCCAATTGCTGTGCATATCTGTTAGCTGCCTTCATTTTTACTGTTCAAATTCTTGAACAGATCTTCCATGCTTTACTTACGTTATCTTTGGGTTGATTTAGCCCACATAATCTAATCTGAACTTTAGATTCTACGTGTTGGTTCTTTCAACTATGCACCGAATATCTCTTTTGCTAGTTAATTTGGTATTATAATAAAATGCCTTGTACTTCATCCATTATTCATTTGAACAGTAAGTATGGATTCTACTTTATCCACAATGCCATATGTAACACTACCGTGTTACTGCTATTTGATTTACCAGCAGCTGTTTGGTTTGCTATCTAAATCTAAATTTTAATCAGATTCATACAGTTATACTTTTTTTAATAACATGAATATGTCCCTCAACTGGGCTGTCACCAAACTATGGTAGATCCACATGCAGAAAAGATAATGCTCAAACAGCAAAGCAATCTTAAGATAGGGGGAAAAACTCGTTTGGATACTACTTTATCCACAATGCCATATGTAACACTGCTGTGTTACTTCTATTTGATTTACCAGCAGCGGTTTGGATTTGCTCTCTCAATCTAAATTTTAATCAGATTCATACAGCTATACATTTTTCAATAACATGAGTATGTCCCTCAATGATACATTTCTAGCAGCATTTTTTTTTACCTTCCTTTTTTACAAGAATCTGTTTAATCATATTTATGCAGAAAAGCTCCAAGGTTTAGGCGACCCATGCGATACAGGCCATACTATTGATATTCTTTTTCTGATAAGTTGCCAGGCTACTGCAACATTTCTATTTTGATGCACCGAAAGAATTTGCAGTCCTTGCTTGTGTACTCTAGATGCCATTTACCTAATTACCTGTATTGTCTTATGTTTCTGCTATTTAGTTGTGGGTTATCCTTCTCACAGTACAATTCTTTGGTAACTTTATCAGTCATTACAGCTTTTGCATGAAAACTATGTGCGACTCTTTTTATTCTGATAAAATTAGTTGTTTCTTTGTTGCAAAGGCAGCATCTAGTAGCCTAGTGTCAGGCTTCGTATTGCTAGCAGATGAAGTAAAAAACCTGGAATTTGGATGATTGAATGTTGTATTGATTTACTTTTTCACTTGATACTATTAAAGCTAAATCCAACTGGTTGTTACTTACTTTAGTGTTCTTATCATTATCCTGAAAACACAGGGCTTATCTACTGCAAAGAGTTATTTAGCACACTTTCTTTCAGGCTGAAAAATAAAAATCAAAAGCCAAAAGCGGACATCTGACACATTGAGAAATCTATATTTATCATTTTGTTATACAAATGCTTGTATACACAAAATGTATCACTTGAGGTTCCCTTTGTACTGCATTGCTTGGAAGCTGTCTGTCCTTGCAGGGAGATCAAACAGCTGATGCTCATTTCATAACACTTCACATAGAATTCTGACATGTCATGATTCATTGCGAGCTACAGATTGGAATACATTTTCCGTGCTTATAGAGATGGTTTAGTGATTGGAAATTCATGAAGTGATGGCACTAACATTTGTACCTGTTATTGGTAAAAGTTTGATGGATTTTGGCATAGCCCAGTGAAATTGTGCTGTACTCTAGGATACGTTTGAAGGACATGGCTTGGTTAAACATAGAATGGACAAGTATTACTAGTTTAGTTCTTTATGTCGAAAGGCTTATGAATTGCCATCAGATCTTGAATAAACTTTGATTAAACATTCGGTTTTCCCTTTGACTTGACTTGCATGTTGAGGTTGCAGTAGACAAGCGTATTAACCTGTGGAAAAATGTGATGCAATCGTTGCAAGGGTGTACGCGGGATGAGGTGGATAGAGGATGGACAATTTCATTAGATTTGTCAAAAACGAGTTGGGTTGGGTTTAGTTTGGGTCATGTCAAGGTTAACCGGTGGTTAAGCAGGTTAGGCTCGGGCATCAAATATTCTTTAATTGAGTTACATATCTTATGTTTTGTTTGGTAAAAATAGATTTTGAATGTATAATCTTAATTTTATGCATGTATGTAGAGGTGGAATCATATAGAACTTTGGCAATGACAAATTTTAATTTAGAAAATGGTTTATGCAGGTGTCTACACGTTCATGTAGGTGTCTACATGGAATTTTCCCTGTAATTTGAAATATAAGTATAATTTATAAGTTATAATCCACAAGGGTTTTTTTGTATTTAAAAATAAAATCTAATTATATAGTTAATTAATCTATAAGATAATTTATTATGTGTTAAAGATTCATTCTAATTAGAGTTATATTCATTGTTAATTTTTAATCTAAAATTTAACAGTTAGAATTTAATAAAATATGTTAAATTTTAAGACCTTCAGTGGAAGGGTATCTAATAAATATCTCTATATGGTTTTTTCGCTTTTATGTATTTATTAAAAAGAAAAGTGCCTACGATCATGTTGGATGTATATCAAATTTGCCTCCATTTTAATTATCAATGTATTATAACATTACGTTCAATCTTCAAGCAACCTATGTATTTCTAATGTTACATCCAATGATGGTAGATCAACAATCAGGATTTGGAACAGAGAATACAAAGATAGTGATCGAACTGAGTGGTAGACTTCTTGTTCTTTTTCTAAAAGTCAAATATAGATTGAGAATGTGGGTATTTTGACATAGTATGATTTTTTAATTAAAGTAAAATAGTAAGAACTTATACCTAAACATATGCTAATCAAGTTAAATAGGTTGGGTTGAGAACATTGACCCCAACTCAACTCATTTCTCAAATGGACGGGTCTAGGATAAGTTAGGACAAGTTTGATTCATGGTACTTATGATGAGGTTCAAACTCAACTAGATGAGTTACCTAGTGATCTTAATTTTATGTTAGCTATAGAATCTTTGTTTCAAACCTCAAACAACTTTGCTAAGCTTTGGTGGGAAAAGGTGTTGGTGGTGGTATGGTGTCTGAGGTTCTAAACAATTGATGGATGGAGAAGCTCTAGGTTTTTAGGGGTGGGTGATGTCTGGGAGAAGAGGATGGTTTGTGCTAGGGGTTATGTGTGGAAGTGAGAACGTGAGATTAGGTTTCTTTAGTTAATTATTTATTTAGGAAAATCTACAAAATTCCTGATATTATAAGTATATATAATAATTATAAAAATAATTATAAAGAACATCATTACATAACCCTTCCTCTCTTGGAACCATTTATGTACTTTGTTTATTGACTACCCCTACTGTAAAAGAAATCACGTCGAGCTTATAAATTACCATCATTACCTTGACCTTCCTCTCTTGGAACCATTTACTTGCCTTGCTTATTGATCATCTCTACTGCAAAAAAATCCCGTCAAGATGAGTCAAGTAGACGCTGTTCATGAAAAAAAAAGAAAAAAAGAAAAAGGGTAGACACTGCTCAAGCTTAGCTTGTTTACTTAAATGAACTTAAAATTATTTTTATACATTTATAAACGAGTTGAGCACGGGTGAACCTTTAATGAGACGATCTCAAGCTGTTCGACGAACAGAAGCAGAAATTAACAGTGTTACTAGTGTTGGGAATATAATACCATATTGGTTATTTAAAAAACATTCTATCTTTTATATATAGAGTGGCCTACCATCTTTGACACACACACGTGCTTTGGATTTAACAAGTTGTGGTTCATCAACTTCATAATGGTTTCAATAGCACATACTCCAGCCCATGTTCACATGAAAGTCCAAGCATTTAAGTCACAGATAGTGGACCATTATATGATAAGACGACGTGTGAGTAATATTCTCAACATCCATCACCATTATATGATAAGACGACGTGTGAGTAATATTCTCAACATCCATCACGTTGAAGATGATCGTTACCACATTGATACCATCTGACAAATCAACATATTTCAAGCCATCCTAGTAATGTAAAAATCAAACTCTCAAGTTCACTAAAGATCAAATTTTCTTTCATAAATTGATAAAAAAATTTAGCAAGTGTACGAAGATATTGAAGGTATCTCCCTAACTTTGTCAATTATTTTACATGGTTTCTTCCACCAACAAAATTTAAGTGTCAAATAGAATTGTAAGTATTAAAAGGATTCCTATTGTTATAAGGGCAACATCTCAAAAGGCCCTCTCTTGTTTTCTTTTGCATTTGCCTCTCGGAATCCCAAGTTGTTTTTGGAGTTTGACCTCTACATTGTATCATAAAAATGATAAATATGATTATATGAGTGATAGTGTCAATAATTTGTCTTTTCAATTCAAAAACAATGAACTGGTGGACATTATATGGTGGTTTCTTAATTACCCATTCATTGCTACTATTAGACTTCATTTGGAATCTCCTAAATGTAGAAGTTAAATTCTATGTTATTTCTAAAAGTTAGCTTCTAGAGTTTTTGTAGAAATTAGATTCTAAGTTACTTGTAAAATCTTGTTTGGTAAATAAAGGTCTCATTGATAAAAATTAGATTCTACTAATAATTCAATTACAATTTATTAGATTCTAAGTTACTTGTAAAATCTTGTTTGGTAAATAAAGGTCTCATTGATAAAAATTAGATTCTACTAGTAATTCAATTACAATTTAACCCTTATCATGCCCACCGTCACCTCCAACCCCACTTCCACCCTCGTCAATTAGGACCTCGACGACACCGACCATTGCTGCATTTATAGTACTCGTCTTGTTCCTACGTCCCTTCCTGCACAAGAAGAATAATAGTGACACAAGAACCAAGAACCTGATGACACAATCGATGACAATTCTGGCACTGCCTACCTCGCGTAGCCAACCCTAACACCTCACTCCTTCCTTGAAATCTACCTACAAGGAGCAGGCGACCTCTGTTATAAGACTAACGACCTCATCTCTCTCCCTCCCTTTTGTGGCAGGCAGATCGAGAGCGACAGGGAAGAGGATGGTGAGGTCGGAGAAGAGATCCTTGTTAAGGGGTTGGGAGGTGATGACGGAGGAGGTAGGGGACAGGGACAGGGACTGGGGTGGGAATTCCAAGTCTTCGTGTTGGGTTTGGATTGGATCGAAGGAGGAGGTGGGGTCGAACAGGATCTTGAATAAGGAGGCACCATCGGAGAAAAAGAATCCATTCGTGGCACCCTTCGATGTTGTCAACAGCGCCATTGACAAGTAGGAGGTTCTAAAGGGAGGGGTAGGCAGCTCGACATTTGGGCTAGTCTACTTGTTGGAGTTTTGTAGTCTGGATGGGATGGATAACGAAGTAGTTTCGGTTGACGTTCATAGAACTTGTCACTCTATATTGGTATTTTGTGAGGGAGAGATTAGTTGGTGGCAAAAATGTAAATAACAATGACATTTTAATGTAAAATTTTAAATACAATAAAGATGTCACAATCATTACTAGGGCTGTAAATGGGTCGGGTATAACCCGTTAACCTGAGTCAACCCGACCCGTTAAGAACGGATTAGGGTAGAACTTTTGTATACCCGTTGACCCGTTAACCCATCACCCGCTAACCCATAAATTTAGTGGGTCAGGGTCAAGGTAGCATACTACGGGTACCCGTTAACCCATTAACCCGGGGGTAATTAAGTAAATTTACCTAAACCCTAACATTTTAACATAAAATATAAATATATAT
>JAMKQA010079794.1:0-11466 GCA_024699735.1 Posidonia australis
TTAATATGTCATCAACATATAGCAACAAATAGACATATGTGTTATCAAACAAGGGCTTCACATAAACACATGAATCAAAATTGCTGCGATGGAAACAAACTGAAGTAATAAAAGAATCAAATCTTTTATACCACTGCCGTGGAGACTGCTTAAGTCCATACAAGGACTTATTCAATTTGCAAACCATATCTGACCTATTCTTCACAGCAAACCCAGAAAAGACGTCCTTTATCACCCCATGGGGAGTCTTTTGTTATCGTGTAAAGCCATTCGGACTGAAGAACGCAGGCCTCCACCTCCCTCCGATCCTCCCAACGGCTCCTTATACATTAACGCCGGCCATTAATGCTGGCTATTATAACCATTTACATTAGGGAGGAAACGGTCGTTCGTTTCCTCCTTCCACAAGTAACGGTGGTCTTCATTGACCACCAGCTCACATCTCCTACTTGGTGATGAAGACCACGCTCAAATTCCATGCAAAGTGATGTCGACCTCTCACTTCCACTATTCGTGAAGTGTATAATTTCAATTTTCCACTCCCACTATTCACGAGAATGTTCTTCATATCCATTATCTATGGAAATGTTCTTTTATCCCATTAAGTTCACAAACTTAATGAATCTTTCCGCTGTAATCCCTTTTGTCATAGGATCAACAATCATATCAGATGTGGGTATGTAACTCAGTTTTATCTCCCCACTCTTCACAATATCACGAATATAGTGATAATGTAAATTAATGTGTTGTCCTGTTGTTGTATTTGCATCATTATTGTGACCATGCTGGTGGAACCCTACATGACTCTCCTATACCGGGTGCGTGGAAGCACACGAGGAGTCCCGATACGGTCACATCGAAGACGGTGAATTCGGAGAAGAAGGCTAGACTTGGAAACACCAAGGAAGGACAAGAAAGGATAAGGAAAGGAGTCGCCACCTAGTCTTTTAATGGAAAGACGAGGAAAACCAAACACACAAGAAAACCAAGAAGCAAACAAGATGCTGAAAACATGTGTGCTTCGTGCCTAATGGATATAATGCACAAATGAATGCTGGCCAGAGAAAGGGTAAGGATTCTGGTTATGCATGGGGAAGGGGTTAGACACCCCCATGCGCCCGAGAAACTCGGTTTTTCTAGGTTTCCTACTTGCTAATGGTCTAATGGGTGTGTGCTTGCCTATTCTGAATGCTCATGCTAAAGATGACAAGAAAACATGCCAAATCAAAGAGAAGAAATGAAATAATTGTAAGCATTGAGAATACCGCTTTACTGTACGCCCTTGGGCGATGAGGAAAATCATGAAAATCGAGAAACTCTAGGAAAATGTCACACAAATCAGCGGAAATTCGAAGAAATCCGAGCAATCAAATTGGGAAAATAATCCTCAATCGAGACAATGTCGGCTTTAGCAAGCCTTTTAATGTACGCCCTTTGGCGATGGAAAGCCAAATCAAATAAAAAATACGAAAATCGGTAGAAATCCGGGAAATGTCGAGAAAACCAAGCCTGAAATGAGCTAAGAATGCGTGCACAATGTAAGGAAGTAAATGCGAGAAAACTTGCATGAAAAGATGCAACAAAATATGCAAAATGCATGTAAGAGTGTAAAAATGTGAATTCCATGGGCCTTTGTGCAAAAAATCCAAATTTTGAATGGAAACTGAATTCTGAAGCTAAATCATCAAAAATACATAGAAAAACACATTTCATGTAATTTTGAAGAAATCTAGGGTCAAATCTGCAGATCTGTGCATTTCTAGCCAAATTTAAGGTTCCTAGGGGTTAAATTGCAATTATGCCATCAAACATGCATTTAATGTAATTTTGTGGAAATTCAGGGTAAAATATGCAAGAAGAAGAATCCATGATGAAATCAGAAAGCTCTAGGGGCAATTTAGTAATTTTATCCTAGAAAACATGCATTCAATGTAAAATTTGTGAAGTTCAGGGACAAAAATGAAATTTAACAAGAGAAACATGCTTTCAAAAGAGTTTCAGTAAAGTTCAGGGTTAAAATGCAATTCAAACCACATCTATGCAGATATTTGAATGCTCAGGGTTCACCATGCAATTTTAACAGAGAAAGATGCATTCAGAATGATTTTTATGAAGATTAGGGGTTTAAATGCAATTTGAACAGAGAAATATGCATTCAGAATGATTTTCGTGAAACTTAAGGGTTTTTGTCTAATTCTTAAGCCTGGAAAACTTTATTAGGGAAGCTCAATGGGCACATTGCAATATTTTCAGTTAAAACTTTATTCAAACAATTTAAAGAAAAAATGTGCAGGGACCTAATTGTAAGATGAAGGACCTACATGTAAGAGCAGACGAACCTAAATGTAACAAAACAAAAACTACAGAAATTTATTCAAAAAAAACTATTTTTATTTTTTATTAAAAAGAAAAGAATCAACGGCCGCCGACGATGGAGCTCCGCCGTCGACGATCGTCGGGGATGCTCTTCCAGAGCATCCCAAAGCTTGATCTAGGATCAGAGGACATAGTGAGCAAGAAGAGAAGGAAGGGAAGAGATCCAACGGTTTGGATCGAAGGCTCGACAGTCAGAGGAGGCTACTCGCCTCCCTTGCCGTCGTGGCACTCCGGTGACAGCATCGGAGAAGAAAGGGGCTACTGGAGGGCTGCAGCGCACGTCTATGACCTCTTGGAGGCTGCGGGACGTCGAGAGGAGCATTCCCTTTCCATCAGAGGGCCAAAATGGAGGAAGATCGCGCAATGAGGATTTCGTCGACCATCGTTGTCGTCTTCTCCGGCGAGCGAGGTTGCAGGAGAGATCCAGAGCTCGTGGTTTGACTCTGAAGACTCCGAAGCACTGGAGGCATGCCATGGAACGATCCTGGAGGCTTGGAGAGGCACGACAAGGCTGGAGGCACACGTCCCTTCACTGGCTTCAGTCGTCTTCCCCGGCGACGGCGAACTGGTGCAACTCTGGCGATCTTTTGGTGGAGGCCTCGGGAGGCAGTGAAGTGGCACGCAAAGAGGTGGATGAACAAGAGGGAGGCCAGGAGAGGTGGACCTAATCTTCTAGGACCAGGGACATGCCCTGGACCGGCTCTCCCACCTAAGCTACCGGAAAATGACTCCGACGAGGCCTAGGGGCTGATTTCAACTCGAGGAGGCCTCTAGCCCTGTTAGAATCGATCAGGGAAAACAAAGGGAGTCCTAGGAAGCTAAAATTGAAATGAAATGAGGCTGGTGGAGGGTGTACCTGGTAATGTGCTTTGCCTTCGTAGCTCGTCGAAAGAGGTTGAAAATTCTAGCTCCTCACCTCCGCGAACCTCCTCTCTCTTCCAGGAACTCTCTTTATCTCTTCCTCCCCTTCTCTCCCGCTCTCTTCTTCTCGGTTTTTATATTTTCCTTTCCACTGCTGCTCGTTTTATAAGTGAACCCATAACAACACGTAACAAACCACGACAGGATCCTAACAACCAACCCCACACGTAACAAACCAGTGGTCCTCCTAACAAACTAATGCCCGTAACGAACTTGTTGTCCCCCACGCACCTTCCTTGCTGCCTGCCCACGCGTTGACAGTGATCGACGGCCGTTCGAGCTCATGACAATGCATCCGACGATCCCAGTTCGTGGAGGGCTCGAGCTTGGCTGCTGCTGGGCAACATGGTGAGACAGGCTGAACGTGATGAGAACGGAGGGAAATGATTCAACTGGATCATGGTCATTGGCTGGATCGTTTAGAAGAAGAAGAAGAAATGGATTGAAATATTGTGGGCCTAAGTGGACTTGCTTTGGCTTTGGTGGGCCCTAGTGGGCTTTGGTGGATTGCTTGGGCTTTGATGGGCCTTGGTAGATTACTTAGGCTTTGGTGGGCTTTCATGGGCTTTAATGGACATAATGGGCCTTCATGGGCTATGGTAGATTTAAATGGGCATTGGTGGACTTTAGGACTAAATGAATTCATTTGTGATTAAAAGCCCAGCTACCACAATTTCAACCTGCAAAATTGGGGTGTCTACAACTATGTATAAGACTTATTGGCGCTTGGTTATCACAATACATTTCTATTGGACCATTTATCAAGTTATGATTTAAATCATTTATAAATCTTCTGATCCAAACAACATGTGATGTAGCTCACTACAGGCAACATATTCTACTTCCTGTATGTATTTTGCTACACAACCTTGCTTTTTTACTTCCCCAAGATACAGCTGCACCTCCAAAGATGAATACATGTCCCGAAGTGAACTTTCCATCATCTTTGTCACCACTCAGATCAGCATTTGTATAACCAAGTAATTCAAGCTCATCCGCTTGATAAGTCAACTTATGATGCAGAGTTCCTTTCACATATTTCATTATTTTTTTACAGCTTCCCAATGTTTTGTTCCGGGATTACTTTGATACCTACTGACAACACTCACAGCATATGCCAAGTTTGACCGTGTACACAGCATGACGTACATCAAACTTTTAACCACTTGGGCATAAGGTGCTCTTAAAGGTTCTTCCCCTTTCCAAGACATTGGTCCTTACTTAATCTTTTCCCAAAAACATATGGTGTAGGGCTGAGGAGTAATTCTCCATTCCAAACTTTTTCAGCACTGTACGTAGGTATCTTTCCTGATTTATACTTAGTATTCCAGATCCCCGATCTCTAAGGATCTGAATTCCAAGAACATAAGATGCTTCTCTCATATCCTTCATCTCAAACCTTTTACTAAGTTCTTCCTTTGTGTTGTTCAACATGTCAATATCATTTCCAAGAAGTAAAATATCATTCACATACAAGGACAATGTAATAAACTTGCCCCCACTTTTCCTGACATATACACAATAGTCTAACCTATTTGAAACAAATCCCATTTTGACAATCACATCATAAAATTTATGATACCATTGTCTAGAAGCTTGTTTCAAACCATATATTGACTTATTTAATTTGTACACTTTGTCATCATGTCCTTTTACCTGATATCCCTCAGGCTGTGACATGTAAATTTCTTCCTGCAAATCACCATTTAGAAATGCAGTCTTTACATCCATTTGATGTAATTTCAAATCCAAATGTGCAAAGATAGCCAATACTTATCAACAGTCTAACCTGTTTGAAACAAATTCCATTTTGACAATCACATCATGAAACTTAGCTACCGGAGAATATGTTTCTTGATAATCAATTCCTGGTTTTGTGTATAACCTTTAGCAATTAACCGGGCCTTGTAGTTATCAATAGATCCATCAACCTTTAGCTTTTTCCTAAATATCCACTTACATCCTATGGCCTTTCTGTCACAAGGTAAATCACATAATTCTCATACATTGTTCTTTTCCATTGAATCAATTTCATCATTCATGACCTCAAACCGTAAATCTTTTTCCTTTGATTCAATAGCATCTTTGTATTTCATGGGTTCCATGTGATTTTCCTCTATATCCGTTATTAAGCATGAAGACTCACAAGAATACAAGTGATAATCATTCATCCTAGCAGGTTGAATCCTTATTCTTTTGTTGCAAATAGGCTCCACTGGTTCAATTCCATTTTGAGTTTGTTCATTTTGATCTATTATTTCATCAATTCCATCTAGAGGCTCATTTTGGTTTTCCCTTATATTTTCCATAGGTTCATTTACATTTTCCATATTTTATTCCCTCTCAATCATAGGGTCATGTTCCGGGATATCATTGATATAGTTATCTCCCACTACAAGTAGTGATTCTATTTCATTTTCATTATCTTCCTTTTCTTTTAAATTTTCAAGAAAAATTGCATCCCTATATTCAATGATTCCCTTTTCTTTATGGAAAAATCTATAACCAAAAGAATTTTCACAATAACCTATAAATGTACACTTCAAGGTTCTAAAATCTAACTTATCCCTTAATTGACCAGGAATAAGTACATGAGCTAAAGAATCCCATTTCCTCAAATAATGTAAATTGGACTTTAACCCAATCCACAACTCATAAGGTGTACTAGGTACCAATTTTGTGGGTATTCTATTTAACACATGGTTTGCTGTAAGCAAAACCTCTCCCTAAAATCTTTTAGAGAGTCCAAAATGTGACAGCATGTACCTAACAAAATTCATAAGAGTTCTGTTTTTCCTTTCTGCCACACCATTTTGTTGTGGAATATAAGACATTGTTGTATGCCTCTTGATTTCATGCGTTTCACAAAACAGTTCAAATTCCTTACAATTGTATTCCCCACCTATATCTGACCTTAACACCTTACTATTCCTTCCTAGTTGTTTTTCAACTTCTGACTTGTATTTCTTAAAACAAGTGAGGACTTCACTTTCATGACTTATTAGATAAACATAAGCATATGTAAAGAAGTTATCTTTGAACGTCACAAAGTATTTCTTGTGATCATGTGTTTTAACACCAAGTGAATCACAAACATCAGAATGAATTAAACCCAATAATTCATCTAATCTATGTCCTATTCCAAATAGTTTCTTAGTCATTTTTCCAACTAAGCAATGTTGACACTTATCTAATTCCATATCATTAAGATAAGGCAACAAATTCATTTTTACCATTTGTTTCATTTTATGCACATTAACATGAATCAATCTTAAGTGTCACAATTCACATTCTGATAAGAAGCACAAGAGATAACCAGAAGCCACATCAATATTATTTATTTCATTTCCAGATACAACAAGATTAAATAAATCATGTTCTGGTACAAATTTTCCCATAGCAAAGATCTTTTTGTCTTTCCCTATGGATACACGTTTGTTGTAGAACCTGACTTGCATGCCTTTCTTTATCAACATGCCAACTGAAATAAGATTCCGCCTCATGCCTGGCGCATAAAGGAAGTCTTTTAGTACCATAATGCTGCCCCCTAAATCCAAGCGGTAGGTGCCAACTCCTTCCACATCTAAATAGGTATTGTTACTCATATAGATGCGTCGTTCTCCAGGACTGAATTCTTTGAATGACTCCAATCCTTGTTTGGTTTTAGCAATGTGCCTTGTAGCACTAGAATCCACCCACCACTTATTTGTATTGGGAGTAACAACATTATTACATTCAGTGACACAAATAAAGACTCTTTTATTCTTCTGTTCCGAGTTCTTGCCTTTGTTTCCATCCTTATTAGGACAATTTGCTCTGTAGTGACTAAATTGGCCACAAACATGGCAAGATCCTTGTAGTTTTTTTCATTGATTTGGCTTGAGGTTTTTGTTGTATCCACTTTTCTCTTATTATTCTTATCAAATTTTGACTTCCCTTGCATGGCATTTGCTTCTTCTAGTTTGGTTTTATATTTCTTCCTGCTAGTCAAAATTCCCTGTTTTATAGCCAACCTAGCAGGCAGTTCAGAAAGTTGAATTGGGGTAGACCTGAGAGACGTGATTACCATATCATAGCTATGTGGGAGACTATTTAAGATAGTAGCTATCTGCAGTTTTTCAGGTATGGGAGTTCCTATAATAGCCAAGTCCTTTGCCATAACTATCATGCCATTTATATGTTCCACTACATTTTGTTCCTCGTGCATTTTGCAAGAGTTATACCTTTGAAGGAGAAGTTGAGTTGTCATTTCAGTTGTTTTATCACATTTTTCCTTCAAAACATTCCATAATGTGAATGATGTAGTGTATATTTCAAAACATTTTAGTAAACTGTCCTCCATAAATATGAACATAATGTTTTTGGCCTTTTTGTCATCCATTTTCAATTTTTCATTCTTTTTAATTTCCGCTTCAGAAGCGTCATTTGGCATTTTCGGAAGATTAGATTCTATAGCATGTTCAATATTATCATATTCTAGTGCATGTCTTATTTTCTGGTACCACATCTCATAGTTCGCCCCATTCATCTTTTCTATTCTAGCCAATTCAGTTGTAAACAGTTTTCTAGCCATTTCTTAAATCTATAACAAATATAGAATTTTCAAATTTTAAAATTGTGCAATCTTACAAAAATTAGGTAATAATTCCAGAATTTAAACAATATTCTAAAAACTCAACAACGTTTATAAGGTCTAGGGACCTTGATGCAAAGATACTGGCCAATTCACCAATCTAGTGCGCCTGTATTGTGCGCTTGTCTGGTGCGCCAACCACATGCGCTAGGTAGGTGCGCTAGTATGGTGCGTCTAAATAAATATTTTATTTTTTAAAACAAACTTTTTATTTATCAGGTTTCAATGACTTGTAATATTAATCAAGATTAATTTTCAATTAATCAAACATGCAACAATATTTAAATACCTAACAGCAATATTAATTTAACAAGTGAAAATTTCCAAAGTTTAAAATTTTGTTTTCTTGCAATATCCAAATTTCTAAACAAGAAATTTAATTCCAGAAAATTATTAAACTTTATAATAATTTTCAACAAATTACTCTTGAAATTTATATAATTTCTAAAAGTGACAACTTATTATAGAAAACATGCAATTTAAAACTACAATTTTATTTTATTTTAAAGCCATTTATTTTAAAGCCAATGCCTACTTACTCAAATAAATATCATTACCCCTAAATTAAAAATCCTAACCTTCACCGAAGTTAAGGCACAGAAGCTTTCCTCTCGACGTTTGGGAGCACACGAGGGTGAATCCACGGACGACGGCCTCGGGACGCGTGAATGACGGCACGACGCACAGATTTTCGATGGTGCGCGGATGGAGGCAGTGCGAGATTCGACAGTGTGCGTAGGGGAAAAACGCGGGCATCTCAGCTCGCGCCCGGGCGCAGCGGTGTGCGGCGGAGGAGCGTGTGGATCGACGGCGTCCGACGGTGCACGTGCGCAAGGGGTTAGACGCACGAGAGAAGGGGGGGTTTCGTGAGGTGGAGGCGGGCCTGCGGGTGCGAGTCTCTCTCGGTGGTTAGCGCAAGGTGTAGCGGCGGCCGCGCAGGCTAAACCATGCTCTGATACCACTATTGGTCGACGTTTGGGGGCTCTTACGAGTTGGAGAAGATAGAAATCCAAGGTTTGTTTTCAGATTTTTTATTTCCTACGATTTCCATTTCTATATATAGTGGAGCCATAATCCTCCGCCTCCCTCCGCCCCCCCAATGGCTCCTTGTACATTAACGCCGATCATTAATGTCGACTATTATAACCATTTACATCAGGGAGGAAACGATCGTCCGTTTTCTCTTTCCACATGTAACAGTAGTCTTCATTGACCACCAGCTCACATTGCAACCATGGCACATGATTTATTTTGTACAGTACAGAGTCATTGTATCCTCAGGGAGCAAGTATACAATAAAGTATATACAATATGGTTGTCTATGGAGATTACATGCTTGTATGCCTAAAGGAAAGGCTTTCTTCAAAGTCAAGAGTTGTATCGCAAACCACGCTTGTAGTAATCCAAGATTGTTGTGTGATTATAGACAATGCAGTTCAACCTTCATTTGTAGGCTAATACTTCCATCAGTAAAAATGAGTAACTATTTCTCTAACAAAAAATATGGAAAGGGTGAAAATTGAAAAGTAGATTGACATCATTTACCAGAAGGCATCGCATGCAAGAGTAAAAGTATTGAAAATCATATATGTAACATATGAAAATTTATTTATTTGTAAATATATATTTTAATGAATTTTATTGTGAACAGGTGTTAGTGATACGAGACCCATTTCTGTAATTCTATGGTTCTGTGCTTTGACCTCATCGTTTAGCTTGTTTTGGGCCTTGTCTTTTTGTGAAGGCACCGTGCTTGTGCTCTTGTGTGTGGGCATGCAGGTGGTGACGAGTGGATTGCCTCATGCTCTTGTGTGGTTGGCGTGGGAGCGATTGTGGCTAGGACGTGCAGTTGTGCATGCATGTTGTTTGGTTGTTGTGCACATGCATAACCACTACCGATCTACATGTATTTAAGAAGAGAAGAGCCGAAGCTTGCCCCGCACAGTTCTCCTCCTCCTTCCTTGCCATTTCCTCTCATCTTCTTGAGCACGTCACGTCGATGGCGGTGAGCTCTGGAGGCTTCGTCCCTGCCCCACGCCCCTCCTCCTTCCTTTCCCCTTCCACTCCTCTCCCTCCCTTCTCTAGTGGCAGCAAGAGTGAGAGAGAGTGTGTGTATGTCAAAGTGTTGGAACTCGGTCGAGCTCGGGTGGAACTATGAATTGTTGTCCCAATGGTGCAGTGAGCTTGTGGCGTGGCAGTGCAATGCGAGGTGGTCATCGGAGTTGTATTGGGTCATTGGCGTGAAGGTTAGATCTCTATGATCGTCTCAGAGGTACTTACCTCACACATTTCCTCTAGATTAGCATGAAAATATAGTAAATGAGTATGTTTGCATGAATTTATTGCTTAGGAGTACTTTCATAATTTAAGAGAATTTATGGTACATTTATGACGAATTAAATGTCTAGTATACATTGTGCTTGTGTTTTGGATTTCCTGGCTTTCGAATTTAATATCTTGAGCTACAATCTATGGATCGTGGTGATTTTTGTACTGATTTGTAATAGATTTGCATGACAATGTTTCCTGATTTTTGTGGATTTTATTGGTTCTTATGGTGAAACCGCCCCTCACTCCTAATTCGAGCGAAGTTTGGATTTAGGCCTTGGGCTATTTTTCTATGTTTACAGAAATCGACATACCGTTTTGGTTCGATGTGGCGTTTTGCTCCCATATTGTGACATCTGGGCTTGATTATCCATTTTTTTAATTATAAACCATGTAATTAATTGTAATATTGTATAAATGATTTATTAATGGATAATCTGTTGTTTCTTGGATGTGTGAGCTTGTGGTTGGTTTTCTATACACCAGCTTGTGATTTGGGACCCACGTGGAGTTTGGTTTGAGGATGCATAGTCGTATCGGTTTGCGTGCCTGTCTTTTTTTCTTTTCATCTCCTACTTTTTCTTTTTCTCTCCCTCTCTCTCTCTCGCGAGCCCGCACCATTCCCATCTCCTTCCTCCCCTTCCCTGACACGTGCCACCAACGACGCCAGCCTGTGCTTCACCATCTCTTCTGACGCGATGGACGGCCGACGCGACGTGGGTGGAGAAGAGTATAAAGGGAGGCAGTGGCAAGCGAGGAGATGAAAGGGTGACCTAGAGAGGAGAAGAGAAGGAGGAGCAGCGCGCGATCGAGGAGGAGGTGGCTTGCGAAGTTTGCCAGAGGTGGAAGCTTTGCTGGGGCGCGTGGAGGCTCGTCGAAGTGTAGGAGGGTCGCTAGAAGGCTGAGCCAGGTACGCGACCACTGTCCCTCATTGTTTCCCTTGTGGTTGGATTAAGTGAGAAAATGTTTGAAAATGATGAAAAATGCATGTAAAATCGTAGAAAAATTGGGAAATTGATGATAATGAGTTAAAATGCATTAAAACATAAATATCATGCAATTAGGATTGAAATTTGTAGGAATATGCAAATTTTTGGGTTGAGGGCTACAATAGTCGTTCTAGAGCTCCTCCCCTTTGTGATTTTTGTGTGAATCACATAGTTGATGGATTGAGGAATGATTTGGGGGGGGGGGGGGGGGGGGGGGGG
>JAMKQA010079801.1:0-11876 GCA_024699735.1 Posidonia australis
TTTGCTTTTGCTTTCATATGGAAATGTTGGTTCCAATTTTCTGTATCATTTTGGACAAGAGTTGGATGTATAATGTAAGAAATACTACAAGTTTTCAAGAAAGGCTTGAAGATTTTGGTACAATTACTAGGGATGATGTTCTTGCACTAGTCCTTGGATGTGACACTCACGGACGGGTTCTAGTTATTGACTCCAAGCCAACGAATTGAATACCAATATACCGTCACTAGATAGTTATAGTGAAGGTACAATTAGCTACAGTGACTGGACCTTTGATCAACAAGATCCAATTTTTGGCTTTGTTCTTAGTTGAATCGAATTGAACTATATGCACCATCATGTAGTTCTCAAGAAGATGTTTTAGTGCATTTAATCGTGTCTAGTGCTTTGAGGTACCTCCTTCCATGTGTAAGACTATAGTGGAAATGGAATCTCTCAACACAACAGAGAAGAGAGCATGTTTATTTATACTCAAACCCAATTATTACAGAGTTAGTTACAACAGTATCAATAGAAAAGATACTTTGCTAACAACCTAAATGATACAAAAAATGTACATACTCGACAACTCTATATGTATCTAACACGCCCTTTCAAACTGAAGGCTTTGGAAAAACCTTCAGTTTGTCTTTGAACTTGTCAAAATTCTGCTTTGACAATGCTGTCTTTGAACTTGTTAATATGCCTCACAACAAGATCTTTTCAAGCTACCTTGTCTCTAACAAAATGAAAATCTATTTCGATGTGTTTTCTACAAGAATGAAACGATGGATTTGCTGCAAGATAGGTAGCTTCCATGTTATCACAACAAAGTATAGGAGCTTGCTTGAGAAAAATGCCTAATTCACCTAAGAGAGACTGTAACGAGATGATCTCAGCTGTTGTATGAACAACACCACGATACTCAGATTCTGTACTGCTTCTTGAAATTGTATTATGCTTTTTTAGAGTTCCAAGAGATCAAGTTATCCTCAATGTATATGACACAACCAACTGTGGATTTCCTATCATCAAGACATCCAACAAAATGTGAGTCTGAATAGGTAATTAAACTATGAGCGGACTCTTTTGAAATAAACAAAATGTGAGATATAAGGTCCGTTTGGCAGAACTTTAGCTTTTGAATCCAAGTGTAGAAGCTAACTTCTAGTTAAAAGCTATCATAACCTAGCTTCTGGAAATGTAAAGGAATTACTATTTCAAAAGCTACATACTTCTAAAAAGTAGTTGGTGTTTGGTAGAATTGTTAGACCATTATAACTTCTAGAGAGAAATTATATGCTAAAAAACTGTCTAAAAGTCTTACCAAACGGACCCATAGTCTGCTTAAGATACCTCTAGACTCTTTTTGACTACCTTACAGTGATCATCTGAAGGAATTTGCATCAATTGAGCAAGTTTGTTTACTGAAAATGAAATGTTAGGCCTTGTGACCAACAAGTATTGAAGACTTCCAATAACTTTCCTGTATAGAGATGCATCAGACATAGGCCATCCAAGAAGAGTCGCTGAAACCAGATATAGGAGTTTGAATAGCTTTGACACTTAGAAGAGAAGTGTTTTGTAATAACTCGGCTATGTACTTCTACTGAGAAAGATATACTCCTTTGCCGTTATAAGCTCAATTCCAAGAAGATAAGCTGGAATTCCCAAATCTCCAACAGGAAAAGCATCAGTTAGAGCAGTAAGAAAAGACTGACAAACTTTGAAATCACTGCCGACAAGTAGAATATTATCCACGTAGACTAGGAGATACACCAGATGTTGATCTTTCCTCAAGATAAATAAATAAGAGTCGGTCTTTGTGGATATGAAACCAAAATCAGTGAGAAAAGAACTAAATTCGTGAAACCATGATCTGGGTGCATGTTCAAGGCCATGTAATGACTTTTGAAGTTTACGCACATGAGAAGACTTGCCATTATCAATAAATCCTGGTAGTTGTTCCATAAAAATCGACCCCTCCAATTGTCCATGAAGAAATACATTTTTTTACATCCAATTGCCTCATAAACCATCCATTGGACACTACTGAAAGAAATTGATCGAAAGTGGGCACACACACTGGGAGAAGAAATCCTGAAAATTTTTGGAACAACACTTCTATCTTTCTCCTTCTTCTCTCTTTATTTCATTTCATCGAACACCATACATATATATAACAAATACAACTCAAATAATCGTCTTCCATTACCACGACAATACAACTAACTCATAAACAACGACCACACACCAGACTCCACATCATTACACGACCGACCACGTTCACACGTGCACAAACTAAATTAAAACATTCCTTTGCCAACAAACACCTCCTTAATTTAGGCCGGTCTTACAACATACACTCAGCAACTCCCTAAATTTCACAAATGTATCAAACTTAAGGGGTTTTGTCATGATATCAGCCACTTGGTCTTCAGACCTACAAAAATCAAGCACAATCTCATTTTTCTGCACCTGATCTCGAAAGAAATGAAATTTGGTCTCAATGTGTTTGGTTTGGCCATGAGCCACTGGATTCTTGGCTAGATTAATAGCCAATTTGTTATCAACAAGAATCTTCAATAGACCAGTTACAGACATGCCCAACTGTCGTAGCAAATTTTTGATCCAAATACCTTGACAAGCACCAGCCGCTGCTGCTATATACTCCGCCTCACAGGTTGACAATGCAACAACGGACTGCTTCTTAGACATCCAAGAAAAGGCTGTTCCATACCCAAAAACATAACCGGATGTGTTGCATCGATCATCGACATCACCGCCCCAATCGCTATCTGTGTAGCCAACCAAACCTTTTAAACTACCAACTCTATAAAAGAGACCAAAACTCTGTGTCCCCTTGACATTTCGCACAATGTGGTTGACAACCTACAAATGCACCTTTTGAGGGTTCTCCATGAACTTGCTTACCATACCAACCCCATACATTATGTCCGGACAAGTGTATGTTAGATATCTCAATGTTCCAACCAACTGTTTGAAGAAGGTAGGATCAACTGAGGAGCCTTCTTCAAATTTGGATCCCACTTCAATCGACGTCTTGCATGGATTTGAATCCTGCATCTGGAACTTCTTGAAAAAATCCTTCACATAGCTTTCTTGGTTGATGAAGATCCCATCCTGCCTTTGCTTTACTTCCAAACCAAGGAAATAAGAAAGTTTCCCAAGGTCGGACATTTCAAACCTTTGTATCAAAAGTCGTTTGAAATCAGAAATTAAAGTTCCATCATTACCTGTAAGGACCAAATCATCTACATATAAGCCCACAAAAAGGACTTTGCCATCAACTGATTTCACATACATAGCACTATCTGACATGCACTTCTTAAAACCATTTTCAGCAAAGAAATGATCGATACACTCGTTCCATGCACGGGGAGCCTGCTTAAGGCCATACAAGGCCTTCTTCAGCAAAAACACTTTATCTTCATGATTGAGTTTGATGAAACCTGGAGGTTGACAGACTTAAACTTCCTCCTGTAATGAACCATTCAAAAAGTGGATTTCACATCCACGTGAAAGAGACGCCAATTGTGTTGTGCGGCCAAAATAAAGAGGAGATGAATTGTCTCAATACGTGCAACCGGAGCATACACTTCCTCGTAATCTCTCCCAAATTCTTGTTCATATCCTTTTGCCACCAGTCGAGCTTTGTATTTAACAATAGCTCCATTAGGCCCCTTCTTAATCTTGAATACCCACTTCACATCCAATGCCTTCTGTTTGGATGGAAGTGTAGTTAATTCCCAAGTGTTGTTCTTCTCTATTGCCGCCAACTCCTCCTTCATAGCCATCAGCCAATTTCTATCCTTCAATGCATCATTTGTGGAGACATTCTCCATTTCAGCATAAAGTGCATAATGTAGCATCACATCTTCTTCAGGCATTACCAACAGACACCTCATAGTCCTTCAACCATGGCGGCATTTGTCAATGGCGCTGTGGGCGGGGTTCATTTGTGTTGTTTGATTGTATCTGACCTTGCTGATCTGACACATCAACATTATCTTGAGAAGTAGGAGCTCCTCTATCTTGCACTAGCTCCGTATTTAGAGTATCATCTAGTTCAAATGGATCTGCACTTTGATTTACTTGTGAAGTGGTGCCGAGTGAAGTGTCAGAATCCCATTTCCACCCATCCGCAGGCGTCATATCATTTAAGACTATAGTAGGAGATCTATTTATAAGATAAACAGAACACGCTACAACATCTCCCCAAAACTTGTGTGGTATACCTTTGGTTTTCATCATGCTCCGAGCCATATTCATGATCGTTCGATTCTTTCTTTCCGCAATGCCGCTGTGTTGAGGGGTGTAAGGGCACGTAAATTCATGCTTAATCCCTTCTTCAACACAAAATGCCTTAAACATGTTGGAGATATATTCTCCACCACCATCAGACCTCAACGTCTTCAGCCAATAACCACTCTATTTTTCGACTAGGGCCTTGAATTCTTTAAAGCGAGTAAGCACCTCTGATTTCTGTTGCAAAAAATATTCCCAGGTTTTCCTAGAATAATCATCTATAATGGTCAAGAAGTACCTATTTCCTCCACATGAATCCACATTCATCGGTCCGCAGACGTCCGAGTGCACAAGATCCAATTGTTGCGTTGCTCTTCGAACATTTGTAGATGTGAAGGGCAAACAATTTTGTTTGCCTAGAGTGCATCCCTCACATAGCTGATCAGAGTGATGTATTGATGGTAGACCACACACAAACTGCTTTTGTGAGAGAAGTTTCAAACCTCTGAAGTTTAGGTGACCATACCTTAAGTGCCATCTCCAATCTTCATCATCAATGATAGTCTCCAAACACACATATGCAGTATGTGTGATCACCCGATTGCTCCCTTGGTTTACTCCGGCATTCACTTGCATAACGGCCATATTTGCGGCAGTTGTAACACTCCACATTGGCACGTCCCCTACCTCTTCCGCTACCATGTCCACTTCCTCTAGTTCGATTGTTCGAACTTTCTTGTCGGCCATCTTGTTGATGTGTAAAAGTGCCGGTGTTCCCTTGACCACGTCCACGACCCCTGCGGTTGTTATAACGGCCTCTGTCATGGCCACGCCCTCTGCCGCTGCGACCATCATGACCTCCATACTGAGATGATTTCACACGGTCATCCTTCATAGTTACTTGTGATTGGAACGCTTGTTCAACGGCTTTCCCCGTTTGCTTTTCATTCAACCGTTGTTCATGTGCTTGCAACGTGCCAGTTAATACATCCACCGACATCTCGGACACATCATGAGCTTCTTCTATGCAACAACGATGTGTTCGAAGTGTGGTGTAAGGGAGCGTAGTATCTTTTTGACCTTCAATAACTTAGAAACCTCCTCTCCACAAACCTTCATTTGGTTTGTCAATGCAAGCAAGCGACTAGCATATGCTGCCACCGTCTCCGATGACTCCATCTGAAGGAGCTCGTATTGGCGACGTAAGGTCTGGAGACGTAGCTTTTTCACACGATCCACCCCTTTGAATGAAGTGGCAAGTATATCCCAGGCTTGTTTGGACGAAGATGCCTTGGCGATTTTCTCGAACGCTCGTCCGTCGTCCCTTGATGGATGAAATACAAGGCCTTTTTATCTCATTTCTTGATCTCCCGGTGTTGGCTCCTTTGAACTTCCATTGCACTGGGCTCTAGCGGTGGAATGCCTCGCTCGACGACATCCAACAATTCATGGTAATCAAATAGGACCCGCATTTGGTTGCTCCATCGAAGATAATTTTTCCCGTCCAGTGTTGGCACCGACACCTGAACAGCGTTGTTCATCGTGAACAAATGTCGACTCCAGCAATGGTAACAACGCAGATGGTATTGTTCTGATACCAAATGAAAGAAATTGATCGAAAGTGGGCACACACACAAGGAGAAGAAATCCTAAAAATTTCTGGAACAACACTTCTATCTTTGTCCTTCTTCTCTCTCTATTTCATTTCATCGAACACCATACATATATATAGCAAATACAACTCAAATAACTGTCTTCCATTACCACGACAATACAACTGACTCATAAACAACGACCACACACCAGACCACACACCAGACTCCACATCATTATACAACCGACCACATTCACACGTTCACATACTAAATTAAAACATTCCTTCGCCAACAATTACAATGCTAAGAGTAAGTCTGATTGTGGTTGGTTTCACAACAAGACTAGAGTGTCAGTAAAGTCCACTTCCTCTCCTTGTTGAAAGCCTTTTGCCACAAGTCTACCTTTGTGCCTTTCGAAACAACCATCAGCCTTTCTTTTGCTTAAAAAAACCCAATTGCAGCCTATTACATTCATGCATGAAGTCTTTAGTGTCAAGGACCAAGTGTTGTTTCTGATAAGAATGAACTCTTCTCTCATTGCTGTCCTCCAACAGGCTTGTTTAGAAGCTTGTAGATATGTTGGAGTAGGATTTTCAATGGTAGTAATCAAGGCAGCCGGAAGTGGATGTATTGTGGAAAGAAAACACTTCTTTTTAGTAATTCCATTCATTGATCTTGTGATCATCTTATGAGTTCTATGCACTACAAGATCAAATTCAGAAGAAGAGATGACAGGAATGGATGAACCAAAAGGACTAGAAGAAGTGTAACATCTGTAATTTTTGTTTGTGCATTCAATTCGTGTATCCACTTGGAGGGGTTGAATGACATGTGTTCTTGGTGCGGTTTGCCAACATATATCATAGGCACGGTTTACCGACGTGTTTTTCTGACACAGTTGGTTTGTGTGTTTTAGTTTTCCAAAGTATAGTAAGTTGTAAGCTATGGCTTGGGGATTAGTTATTTCACTTGATTTTGTATTGATAGTTGCATTTTATCAGAGAATGGTTTGAATAAAGATCTTTATTATGATTTGAGGTTGATGATCTTGACTACATTGAATTTTTATGATTAGTAGAGAGTTATCTTGGAGGTACTTTATATTGTTAATTGGACCCTTGCACAAGTGGTATGCATACTCATGGATATTATAGGTGTTTTGGATTGAGTGCATGAACTTGTGCGTGCACTTACCTTGCTCAGAGAATTTGTGTGTGGATGTGTTGTGTTTGTGCTGCGAAGAGAGTGTGGTATATGTGTTATGTTGACACCTATGTTGCTTATGTCCCTTGGGCTCTTGGCTATTTAAGGAGAGGGAGCAACACTATTTTCTCTTTCTCACTCATAACAGCTGAGTTAAGAGAAATGTTGACGGCTGAGAGAGCTAAAGAGAGTCCCTATGTTGAGAGAGTACCCATGTCGAGAAGAAGAGAGGGGAGAGTTCTTGAGTTCCTTTTTTGAGAGAGAGAGAGAGAGAGAGAGAGAGAGAGAGAGAAAGACGTGAGTTGAGGAAGGAGAAGTTGAGAGTGAGAGCTTTTGTGGAGAGGAAGATCACTCTGTTCAGTGCTTGAGGAAGCTTTGACCGGAGTGTTCACGTCGATGATCTCTTCTCCGCTGTGTGAGTGCTTGTGGAGGTGAGTTGAGCTTGAATTATTGATGGGTTTACCTTTGTATCCTTTGCATGTGTGTTGATTGTGTTATTCTTTGTGTTTTGGTTGTTGTGTGGGCTTTGAGTTGTTTGACCGCGCTCAATTGGAGGTGGGAGTGGACAAATTAGGAGCTCCGACAAAGGGGACCATTAACGGATGAGTTGGGTTCATTGTGAGTTGGTGAGTTGTGAGCTTGGACTTAAGGTATATGCTTCATTGAGACTCTTTTATTGCAAATTGAGTTGTGATTTTGTTGTAGCTTGATGAATTTAGCTATAAGCATGATTTACAACATTTATTGAAGAATTTCCAAACTCAATCTGAGAAGTAACAGAGCTTTTGAACTCACAGTGACACTATTCACTATGAGAGTGTGTTAGCTTTTATTGTGGGTATCTTGAGTTTTAAATATCAAAATCTAGAATTTTCGGTTGCTTATGATAGATAATTCCTTAACCTTCAATTTGGAATCACAAGGATTTTTTTGGATTATGTACTAGTTTGTGTGGACATTCATTTAATGTAATTTTATATGGCTTGATTTTATTAAGAAAGCTTATTTGATTATAAATCCTTATTTGCTTTCTACTGTGTGTGCGAAGGCAATATGATAAGTCCTTAGGTGTGTTTTTGGTAGATACTGTGAGCTCTATTTGATGTAAGAGCCATCAAAATTCAGTTGTGTGTGTTGAAGGCACGAGTTGCTTGTATGTATTAGTCGCGTGTTTCAGCCTGTACAGTAGGAGGCTATGACTGTTGTGTTTAAGTGTGTTTTGGTTTTTATTCGAAAAAGGATTTTGGAACTTTTTCTACTGACTTTTATTTGTGGAGACTAAGAGTCTGAGGAGTTTGAAGTCTGTAGACTAATAGGACTGAAGTTGAGGTATGAGAGCCAACAATGTCAGAGAATTGTACTGATAGACTGGAGATGAAGAATATCTTTGGAGGATTACATGCAAATATTCCTATATTCACCCCCCCTCCCACAATCAGAGTGTAAAGCTTTAATTGTCACTCCCTCCAAATTGTGTTTTAACAAAACTAAGAAACTAGGTGAACACTGTGATAGCATCAAATTTCATAGTAGTAGGAAACACCCAAACATATTTACTATAATCATCTAAGAAATAAACATATATAGTATTTATTGCCATTAACAAATGAAACAGGAGAGCACCGTACATTAGTGAAACCAAATCAAAGACAAATTTACTAATAGTCCTAGTAGGAGGAAGATGAAGTCTGTGTGATTTGACTCTCATACATGACAGAATGAAGCTCTATCAAAGGAAAGATTATGAGACCTTAGAATATGTTGTAAAGTAAAAAGATTAGTATGACCTAACTTATAATTCCAGGTATCTAAAGACACCTTTTGACAGACATAAGTTGAGGGTGAAAAGGAAGACATAGAAGTAGTAGCTTTGGATGAATTGAGTTTATAAAGACCGTCAGCTTCCTTGCCTTGAAGTAGAACACTCCATGTCGAAATGTCCTTCATAAAGAACAAATATGGATAAAATTCAAAAAAGACATTATTATCACAAGCAAATTTATGAACTGAAAAATGATTTTTAGTGATACCAGGGACATGAAGGTTGTTTTCCATATGAAGAGGAGTTTAATGAGTATGAAGAATAGAAGAACCAATTTTAGAAATAGGTAAGCATTTACCATTTCCAACTTAACTTCCTCAAAACCAGTATAATCAGTAGCAACCTCTAAATTTGCCATGGAATTTGTCATGTGTTGCTCCAAAGTGGTACCATGATTTAGGCTTGGAAGGAGATGATTCAGCTATATTTGCAGAAGGAACAAATGAAGCATGATTGTACCTCTAATAACAAGTAGCTACAAAACGATTCAAGCACCCACTGATCTGACATTGAACCCCTATGATAGAAACTCTTCTTCCTTGTTCTTTGTGTTGATTGAAATAAAATGTGGGATAACTCTAGCCTCTTCCACCATGATGACCTCTATGACCTTGCTTACCTTAGTCTTGTTTCTATTCTTTGACAACAACATTTGCATAGACATTAATCTTTGGAGTATTACAAATGATCCGTTGTTCTTGACTAATTTGTAATCCAATCATCTCATCATATGAAATAGTATCAGCTTGACTAGTAATTGTGGAGACATCAGGATCAAATTCAGCTCCCAATCCCTTCACAATAGCAAGAATCAAATCATCATCATCGACACGACAATCACAAGAAGCAACATTAGCCGCAATGGCTTTTGCCTTATGAACATACTCAAAAATGGAGGAATCACCCTTTTTGAGAAATTTTAACTTTGATTTGTACTGAAAGATTCATTTATGAGATTGTGTAACAAAATACTTTCCAGAAAAAGCCATACCTCTCATGAAGAGCTTAAATCAATGATTTAGTATCCAATTTCAACCAACTCAAGACAAGTTGATCCAACCAATTCCACTTCGCAAATTTTGGATTTGGAACAACGGCTCCATTCGCATCTGTAATCTTCCACGCAAGCCTTGATTGAGATCCATCAACATGCTCAAACAGATCATAAGCATGAAGAAGAGGTGTGAATTGAGATTGCTAGAAGATAATTTTTCATTGTGAGCTAGTATGAAACACTATGTTGGATATAAGAAGAGAGAAATGACGATCGAAAGAATCACCAACAATAGAACCAGTTGATGCCACCATGGATTTGGAAAAAGAAATCTTCAACTGATGAAAACGTCAACAAATCTGACATGGTTCCGGTGAGATTTAAGCAAAAAATTACTCAAATATGAGACGAAAGCATAGGAAAACACACGAGAACTAGAAGCACCTGAACAAGACCTAGCTGTCAATTACCACTCTCTATCTCTCGCTCTAATACCATGTGAGACTAGAATAGAAATGGAATCTCTCAACCCAACAAAGAAGAGAACACGTTTATTTATGCTCAAACCCAATCACTATGGAGTTAGTTACAACAGTATTAATAGAAGGGATAATGTGGTAAAAACCTAAATAATATAAAAAATGTATAACATACTTTACAACACTATACGTATCTAACAATATAGAAATGCCTCGATTTGGATCTCTCTTTTTTCCACTCAATTACGTTCATTTCCATCCCAACATCCTCAATTGCACTTCAATTTTAGTTTTGATCACTCAATTCTTTTACAGAATCTATCATGTAAGTTCAAATTTGACATTGCAAACATACGCCGACACGTAATCTCTGGCTTATTCCAAATCAAATGATTTAAAGACAAATTTGGATGGAATCAAGAGGAGAAGAAAGAAAAGCCAGAGTAAACAACTCTTTGCACTTTCTGTTTTCTTAATCTGTGTCTAGTCAATGCATAGACCTGCATCAAATAACATTTCCTATTTGAAAGTCGAATCTGTCTCTACTTTCTCCTCCCCTGAATCATATCGATCTTGACATTTTGAACATGAAAGTCAATGATGTTATCAAGTAAATTGTAAATATTATTGTGGTTAGATAGAACCACCTATAAGGCAAATGCCAAAAAAAGGACAAGTCTGGCCATAGGCTGAGGACAGGATGAGGTTTGTGCATCTTGAGTTTGACAGGAGTTTTCCTTTTATTTCTTCTCTTACTAGCTAAAGGCATATGCTTTGCATGTGTAAATCTGAGAAAAAAAAGGCATTTAAATAAAAACTCATTGTCGAAATAACTACATAAGATATGTAATTATCAAAAGTAACTATAATTTTTTTTTTTGTTAATGGCAAGCTATTTTATATATAACCTAAGAGAAGGTACCTCCCTGGTAGGATAAAAAGATACAATGTAATACTGTCAATGTTCATGATAAAGAGTTGTTGGAAGCTTTTATTGAAAACTTCTCCTTGGAATATCTTTTGTGCTACTAAGTACAATATCAACTACAAAGGTTGGTATGCTCCTATTCCTTCATTTGGTTCTATTTGTTGGAAATCTCTTATCTCTATTATGCCTTGGGTGGTTGCTTAGTCTAGCATCTCCCTCATACTGATGTTAGTGTCATGGTGGTGGACGTTTTCTACAAGGGATTTGTTTGAAGGACAAGTGGCTAGTGAGGGTATAGAGGTTACTAATGTATGGCATTTTTTCAAGGATTTGGATGTTAATTGGCAGAGTGAGAATGACAAGTTGATTGGGATGCCTACTTATGATGGTAATTTTTCAATCAAGAATGTTTGGATAGTTACTGACACTGATAACAGGATGGTGACTGTAGACACCTCGATTTTGAAGTCACTTGGCAGCAAGCTACTTCGGTTGATGCTCTGGTTGCAACCACCAAAATCCTAGCCCACTTAGGCCCATTAAGCCCACACAAGCCCACTTAGGCCCGCACAAGCCCACACAAGCCCATTAGGCCCGCGTAAGCCCA
>JAMKQA010079811.1:0-14452 GCA_024699735.1 Posidonia australis
AATACAAATGCAAGAGCTGATGCTGAATGTAAATGCAAAGCTGATGCTAATGTTGCACACACAAGAATGGGTGTTGAAAGTAGATGCAATGCTGATGCTACTGCTGAAGCAATATTGCAAAAACTGAAGAAAACCTACACACAAAGGGTACCAGTGGCAGGGGCATGATAAGTTGTCGGACTCATCAGCCGGATTATTAAGGTTATCAACCTGAGGAGGCGAGACGCGACAAGTCAGCCTAGTCTTGTCAACCCGGATGCTAGACGATTTGAAGGTTGTCAACTGAGTAGTTGGGGGTACCAACCCAAAGAAAAAGGGCATGATAAAACATATGATTTGTCAAGAAAGAAAGGAGGCCCTATTCACACGGACTTAGACCAAAAGGATTTCGCGCCCGTGAAAATCCAGGAAAAAGAAAGGGATAGGAACTTCACTGCTCGGTCAAAGTCAAGCGAAAGCATTTCGTGCTCGCGAAAATCTAGGAAAAAGAAAAGGATAGGACCTCGACCGCCCGGTCAAAGGTCAACTTTGACCGCCTGGTCAAAAGTCAAATAATAGGATTTCGTGCATGCGAAAATTCGAGAAAAGAAAAGGATAGGACCTCGACCACTCGGTCAAAGGTCGACTTTGACTGCCTGGTTAAAGTCAAGCAAAAGGATTTCGCGCTGGCGAAAATTCAGGAAAAGAAACGGATAGGACCTTGACCGCCCAATCAGAGGTTGACTTTGATTGCCCGGTCAAAAGTCAAATAGTAGGATTTCATGTCCACAAAAATCCAAGAAAAGAAAAGGAAAGCAAGAATCTCATCTGCCTACAATGAGACTCCGAAAAGAAAAGCGATGATCTTTGGATTGTCCCTTAGGAAGGAAGCAGGCTCTAGTTGTGCTCTAGAGGGCAAAAAGGTAATTGTGCTTGCTACTGGCTTTATGGCACGAAAACTTGTATTCTTGCTGAAATGCATGTGAAATATCCTTTGAAAGAACCTTGCTGGAGTTTCAATCTCACCTGGCAATGTTTGCAAGTTTTGCAAAAAAGTTAGGGCTTATTCGTAATTTTCCCATACTGAGGGACTTGATTGCAAATTAGCCTGATATGACAAATTTCTGATGGTTGTATTGCTACTGTGCTATGAATTTCAAAATTCTACTGAGTATTTGCAAATTTCTGCTCGTATATGATTTCTCACACCCTTCGTGGGCTATTATGCAAATTTCACAATGTCGGGGGGTTTCTTGCAAATTACCCCATCTCGTGAATTTTTGAAGACTGTGCACTCATTTTCTTGACATTTTACATTTTGCCTTTTAGATGCAAGTTGCAGGGTGTTGAGGATCAAAATGTAATTTTCGCAGCCATTTTGCACCTTAGACCTTGGAAATTGAACTATTTGCATTGCTTGTACACGAAAGGGCTCACTAGACAACTGCCATAACTGCCACATCATATGCTGCATTTCATCTTGCTACTTGACATTGCAAATAGGACTATGTTCCATACTTTCATTATTTCCTTTCCCTCCTTTTTCCTTCTTTATTTCATTTTTTTTATTTTTACCACATTCAATTCATTTATTTCTCCTCTTTATCTTACCCCTTTCTTATGTCTCTCCTCATCCCACTTGTCATTTCCTCTTCCTCTTCCTTATTTACTCCATTCTTCATTTTCCCCACACAAGAGACGTACCCATCTTCTTCCTCCTCTCTCATCTTCTCTCTTCTCCCTCTCCCTCAAGGCGATGGTGATATCGGTGGTGCGCTGGCTAGGTGCTCAGATCCGGTGCAGCGGCTTGGTGCGGAGGCGAGGTGCGGTGACGGTGGCTTGGTATCAGTGGCGGTGTTGATGGATCGAACTCTTCGGGATTGGCTTGAGAGAGGCTTGCTGGTGGAGGTGCTCTCTTCCTCCTTAATCTCCCATTTCGTGTGTTTTCCATTTTGTTTGGTGTTTGCCCCTTTTTTTCCTTTGATAGCCGGCGGGTTGGTGGCAGATGGATGGCTATGCGAGTGGTTGGCCGACGGTGAGGGGGTTGTATGGGTGGTGGTTATGTGGGTGGTTGGTCGACAGTGAGGAGGTCATATGGGTGGTGGTTATGCGGGTGGTTGGCCGATGATGAGGAGGTCGTATGGATGGTGGAAGATGGTTCGATGGGCTGTGGTTGGGGCTCAGTGGTTCAAGCCATCGGTAGGGGCTGTGGGTGTTGGGTGTGGACACATGGAGTGGCTTCGGCGTGTGGGGAGGCGTGCGTGTGATGAACTTCGACGGTGGGTTCCGATAGGTTGGCCGTGGAGGTGGAGTGGTTGGCGTTGTGTTGGCATGCCTGCTTTAGTTGCATTTCTGTAAGAATATGACATTGTGCTTTGTGTTATTTGTAATGCTCTTTCTATTCTACCTTTGATTGTAAATTTATGAACGTACCCGAAAATACTTGTAATACCACGCATCATTTCAAGACTCGTGCTTTGCTATGCCTGATTATATTTCATTTCCTTTGTTTTACTATACTATTCAAAACTAGGCTTGTGACATTTGTCTACTTGTAGGATGACCCGGTTCCTGAGGGGGAGAGCTCACAACTTCCCTGAGGTATACCTTCTAGTTCTCGCCCACGGCGGTGGGGCAGCTCTTCGAGGTCTCGGGCCTCTAGTAGCTTGACGCCTACTATCCCCATCGAGGTAACTCTCTTCGGAATGACTTGTGCCTGTGATACAAATTTGACATTTCAATTAACAACTGTACTTTCAGGAATCTGGCAACTTCGCGGGGTGACTACTCAGCGGCGATCACATCTGTGAGAGCCCAGATTTTGAGGTAACTATCTTCGTTCTTCCTTTTGCATGTCTTGTCTTTGGCACTACTACTTCTCTAGTCCTGTATTTGTTTTGTCATTGTTGTTTCAGGTTGGGGATGCAAACCAGGTAATGCAGTGTCATTGGGCTTTTATGCTTGACCATTTCCACCGCCTGTCCAAGTTTTTGTAGGATTTTTTGCTTCACCGGTCTCCTTTTGGTAGTTTGCTTCGCATTCCGGCAATCCACAGGCATTATAACTTCTTTCGAGCCTTGGCGGAAAGATGGAGGTTTGAAACACACACATTCCATTTTCCATTTGGAGAGCTGACTGTACTACCTGACCAGTGGGCCCTGCTGACGGGTCTTCCGTTCGGTGATGAGTCAATCATTGGGGAGACCACTCATGGGATGCATCTAGCTCCCGTGCACCTGAGCCGTGTTCCTCCAAAGCCACCTCGGGGGAAGCATATGGTTACAGTGGGTTGGCTTCGGGAGTGGGACCAATTCTAGCCCAACCCGGAGCTGGGCAGTGATGAGGCCAATTACATACTCCAACACTTCCTACTAGATATGCTTGCCATGATCTTCTGTGATTCTTCTTGCCTATTGCATCCATGCTGATTGGTTGGCGTATCTGACCAACCTAGAGTACATGGACCACTACGACTAGGCTAGGGCTAGCTACACATGGGTGATCTGTGTGTTGGACAACGTAGCTAGGCTGGGTTGTCAGTCTCATGTGGGACTGTACCCCCTGCTTACTGTAAGTACTAGTGAAAATTTATTTCCTTTTTGAAAAGTTTTTGATAATAGCTAATAACTTTCTTTTTGTTTGCTCTTGCTAGTACTAGGCTATGGAGCATATCACGTGGAGGCACTGCTTTGGTCAGCTCTGGGATGAGCTTCTTCCCCTGCCTTGTTAGTGGGTCGAGCCCGACCATTGGGCTGCTGCTGGGGTCTATAGTTACAAGTCCTACCGATATCTTCTAGATTTGGTAGAGCTCGAAGATGTAAGTTTTATTACATGAATTTTATTTCTGCATATTAGTATTTGCCTGCATTGCTTATGATTGTTCTTTTTTCAAATAGGTACACCTACGCCTATTATTGAGATACGATGGGTTTAACTGGGCACCTCTGAACTCCGATCGCAATCTGAGAGACAAGCAGGTGAAATTTTACTGTATGAAGAAGTTGGCCTACTTCCTCTCGGGGTGAGTGAGGCATCAGTTCCTTAATGAATTTTGCATCCCCGCTGCTCCTACAGACATGGATCTCCCGATCTCGTCTCGTGTCGCCGCTAGGAGTCGGCACACTGCGGCTATGGCTTCTCAAGATAGGCACATTCCTCGAGAAGTCAACTACATTGACTATTTAGCATGGTATAGGGAATCAGGAAGCCCTATCTTTTTGAGGAGGCCGTGCACGATAGTCAGCCTAGGATGTGGTATGCCTCCAACTGGGCTAAGGTAAAACCTTGTACCTTCTGCTTAAATAAATTTGCTCCATATAAGAGGTCTGAGCTAACCCATGTTGTGTTTTACTTCCACAGTGCTTCGAGGAGCAATTTGCCTCCTTTTACAAGAACATCATGCAGAAATGGGTATGGTAGCCTTTATTTTACTTATAAATTTCATTATGTTTATGCCATGAGTTCGCTTGACAACTCTGCAAATTCGTGTAGGAACTACGGTGGCAAAACGTTATAGGGGTACTTATTTCTGACTTTCTTTTAACAGCATACTTTGACATTGTTGCAAATCTGACATGCTTTTGGGAATCTTTCAGCAGGACTACCCAGCCACCGAGGTGAATGTAGCCACTAGTGGAGAATTCACCTTGGAAGTGATTGAGGAGGACCGTTCTGACATCAGGGTTTCATAGAGGGTCCTAAGCCCTTCTGCCCGCTCTTAGTCTGCTGCCGCTGCTTGGTATTCGCACCAGATAACTCGATGAGGGGCCCAACTATTGGCTAAGAGTGCCTAGGAGAGATCTTCCGACGAATAAGAGTTCGACGAGGAGTAGTAGATTTCTTTGTTTCAGTTCAATCTTCTTTTGTCATTCTTTGCGTATGATTGCTGTGATTCGTACTCTGTGAACAATGTAATTTGTGTTTTAATTATGCATGAATGCAAACCTGTTTTGGAATGCAACCCTCCTCTTGGGTATTGTGTGTGTAGAATGTATGCCATCTTGCAGGTCTTAAAGAATGACATTGGTTTGGTCGAGTTTGATTTTTTAACGGAGGTTCTATTTGCTGTCTTCATGGTGGTGCGCCTAGTTGGTGGACCTAGTTGGTGCGCCACCTCGATGCACTCTATTCAGAATGCCAGCCTGCTTTCCTTTTCTGCTACAACTCCTCTTTCTTTTCTATATTATTTCATATTCCCCAACGAAATCCACCACCTCTCCTACTACGAACACCATTCTCAAGCCCTCAAACATCCTTTAAGCTTCATTTTTTGCCCTCCCAGTGCCGGTTACACACTTTCTCGACTTGCAATGGTATGCGATCTTGCTCATTTTCTTTGATGTTACAATGGAAAAAATGTTCCTCCTTAAGAGGACTCTTTATATTTACACAAATTTCCATACTGCTCCTTCCATTTGATCTTTGTTGCTCATATTCCTTCATATCTTGCAAAGGAAGAACTACATATATAAATTTTTCATCATGCTTCCGTTTCTTGCAATGGGAAGAAGCTATATACTTTGATTTTTGTCATTTATCAGATTCGCTGCATATTTTCTCATGATTACTATCATGTTCTGTTTTTAAATCATTTTTCAGATTTGTGAACTTGTTTGAACCTTTCCACCTTGGGAAATCATTTGGCCATATGACTTTCTGTTTTGCCCAAACTTGATTTTTACATTATTCCCACTATGTTTTGATCCAACATCTATCTTGATAATTTCCAAGTAGGGGTATCCGACCATGGTGACACCAAAACACTACTCTGATGTTCTGCAAACATAGATTGGTGCATTAACTACTGTGGATCATGAGCAACTATGGGTTTGGGGCATATCTTCCTCGTTGTTGAATATTGCCAAAATTGAGGTGAACTGACACTTGTAATGCGCTGCGGCTAGATTCTAGAAACCCACTTTCCATGTATTCTGCTTTGGGCATACGAAACTTACTCTCACCTTGGAGGAAGTCCGACGGATTTGCGGCCTATGACCGTACATGTCACTGCCCGTCTTCATGTGCTGTGACTGCTATGCTTCTATCTTGAGTCAACTGACTGGCTTATCCCGAAGTGCTTGCGAGACAAGCCTCATTTGCCAAGATGGGTCGACACGAATGTTGTGCCTGGATTATTTCGACAAGATTGCCAGTGATCGTGTGTCATCAAGTTGCTTATGGCTCCACGGCTTTGTGGTGCACTTCCTTAGGGAGCTCATCTTCAGTCATGGCTAGATGACAGTTGTTATTGAGGTGGCAGAGGTAGCGCATGCCATGATCATCCACCAAATTGATCTTGTCCCCATTCTTCTGGCAGAAACCTATGTCGGCTTGGATCGTGCATTGAAACATTCCCAGCATTTCCATGGTTGCGGCGCCTTAGTGCAAGTAAGCCAACACTGTTATTTTAGTGATTTATCGTGCTTATTTAACTGTGCCATGCTTCTTTTCTGACAGACTTGGCTTGCTTCCCACATGAGGGTGGAAGTCCTACGCCCCCAACACTCTGTCTTCGACTCCTATAGTCGCACCAATCATTCACGCACCCTTCTAGGCGTCTACGAGCTATGAGAAAGATTGCGGAATCTTACTGATGATACTGTAGTCTAGCGCATTCTGTTCACAACTGCGAAGCCCTTCACTATCTTTCTTAACGGCAGCGACATGCGACTAGTTATCCTTTAAGGGCTTACGGGCGGTGTGGAATACCATCCTGTTCGTGTTCTTTGCCAATTTGGCTTTTGCCAGGATTCAATTGAGGAAAGCCCTATGCCCAACTGCTTCAAAGGATACACGCTCAGTTTTAATGCAACAAATTCTGAGTTAGCTCACCTGATGCGTGATGGCATTCAATCTTCTGGTTTTGCCATTACAGAAGGTTTGGGGTGTATAGTAGAATACGTGGCCGAAATTCAAGAAACTTGGCCTATAAAGGAACTTCCTCTTGATGGTACTTCATTTACAGGAGCTAGCAGCTCAAAAAGAGCAAGAATCGACTAATTGTAACTTAAGAGTCCACTGCTATCAAATGAGCAAATTTTGCACAACTGATGAACTATAATAAAGGGACAATCTTGCTTTTACACTGTGTCACTCTTAAATCTGATTTAGTCTATGTTTGCAATGAATATATGCTCTATGTAACAAACAGTTTGTGTTGGCCCGCATGCTCCTGACAGTAGCACTGTCCCAATGATCTTTTTGACTTAGAAAGGCAGCTGGCATGCCCCTGGTCAATGACCTATTTCCAACCAAAGAGCGGTTAACATGCCCCTGGTTGAAGCTCCCCTTTTGCCAATATTGCAACTCAAAAGGTAGCTAGCATGCCTCTGGTTGGAACATGGGCAAGTGCCTTGCAAAACGATGCAAAATATAAAAGAGATGCGATCTAAAATGCTGAATATCAAATGACTTATACAAGACTTATGAAATGAAAGCGAGATTTAGGCACGATTTATAGAAAATATTGGTGCCCTCAGCGCCAAGGAAGCCCTTATTGCCTGCTACAAGGAACTAGAATGCCCTTTACTCACCTGGCACTACCTGGATCCCTAGATTTATGGTGGCTCTCACTCATTCAATGGACTATGGAGATAAAACGGGCTCCATGCCAAACTCTTAGGGCCCTATACCTACTTTTTCAATAATTATTTTTCTTTTACTCTCTTAAAGGCATGTTGACTTACACTATCCCTACTTGGAGGTAACAACACCTGGGCTAGGAGGTGGCTACTCTCTCTTTAGCTTAAGGGGTGGCAAGTCCCTCTGTAAATGTAGGCTTGGTAGGTGTATGCTTCAACTCCTCTCCAATGTGTCATAAGGATAGAGTTGTCCCGCACGCCTCTCTCATTGGAGCTGATTTCTATCTTGATCTTCTAACTTCTCATTTCTTTTATGCTCCGATATCCATGTTATTTTTGTTTACTCTCACCCTCACTCTCATCCTAACATTTTATCTCCCTCTTAAAGTATAGGCCCCTTGGGAATTTGTACATTTCGTTCAATTCCCCGTAAATATATGCTCCCTCGCCTCCTAGGTCACATAGGTAGTAACACATGAGGAGGATCAAGACTCTTCCTGAGTAGGCTGACCTTCCAATTATGCTGATGTTTCCTATTATAACTATAATGCAAAAGAAAGGTAAGTAAAATGCATATGACACAACATGCGTGATGTGTGGATGTGAGATACTAGTAAGAACATAGAGATGCATGGTCTATATTGGTATACTTTGCAAGGCTTGGGAGTGGCTGAGGATCATTGGTAGTACTTCTTCAGGTAGAAAGCGTTGACGGGCTCTGACTGCTCCCCATGATCCATATCCTCAAGAATGGCTGTGCCTCTAAACAGGGCTTCTTTCATAATGAATAGTCCATGCCAATTGGGCCTGAACTTTCCTCAGGCATCGGGTAGGTGAATGGCGTGCAAAACTAGATCACCTGGCACAAAATTTCTAGGCCGAACATTCTTTTGATATGCTCGGGCCATTCGCTTTTGATAGCATTGGACATGGTGCATGGCTTGTAATTTGTGCTCGTCAATCAGGTCTAGCTGAATGCAGCGGTCTTGAACTCATTTTGCCTCATCCAATTCAGCTTCTTTCAAAATTCTTAGTGACATGATTTCCACTTCGAAAAGGAGAACTGCCTCCATACCATAAACAAGTGAATACAGTTTTGCTCTTGTTGATGTTCGGACTGAGGTACTGTAAGCTCAAAGTGCGTAAGGGAGCTTCTCATGCTAGTCCTTGTGTGTCTCATCCATCTTCTTCAAAATCTTGATCAAGTTTTTATTAGCTGATTCAACGGCACCATACATTTGCGGTTGATAGGGAGAGGATCTGTGGTGTTTGATTTTGTAACATTAAAGATAGTCCTCAACTCTTCTTGCTATGAAGTTAGCTCCGTTATCTGATAAGATGGCATGTGGAACCCCATATCTGGCAATAATGTTATTCTTAATGAATTTTTCTGTAGTTGCCGCTGTAACAGTTTTATATGATGCTGCCTCGACCCACTTTGTGAAATAATCGATGGCCACGAGAATATACCGATGCCCGTTAGATGCAGCTTGATGTATGGCCCTGATAACATCAATTCCCCAAGTGGGAAAAGGCCAAGGCGATGACATGCTATGCAGCTGTTGCGGGGGAGCATGTAAGAAGTTGCCATGTACTTGGCAATTGTTGCACTTCCGCACAAATTGGCAACAGTTCGTTTCCATAGTGGACCAGAAATAACCCTGCAACATGATTTTCTTGGCCAAGAGCACACCAATCATGTATGGACCACATGTGCCTGCATGAACATTTAACATCAATATAGCTGCCTCCTTCTTGTCTACACATCAATGAAGCATTTGGTTGTAGGATCTTCTGTATAGATGGCCTACCCTAAGTACATATTTAGAGGCCAACCGTATCAAGGTGTTCTTATCTTGTGACATCTAGGCTTGATTATCCATTTTTAATTGTAAACCATGTAATTAATTGTAATATTGTATTAATGGTTTATTAATGGATAATCTGTTGTTTCTTGGCTGTGTGAGCTTGTCGTTGGCTTTTTGTGCACCTGTTTGTGATTTGGGGACCAATATGGAGTCCGGTTTGAGGATGCACAGTCGCCTCGGTTTGCATGCTTGTCTTTTCTTCCTTTTCTTTCCTTCTTTTTCTCCTATCTTTTTCATTCTCTCTCACGGGCTACACCCTTCCACCCTCCCCTGTCTTCTTGTTCCTCTTCTTCCCCACACCTGTGCCACCAGTGACAGAGGCCCGTGCCTCGCCGTCTCTTCCGACGCGATGGACGGCCGATGCGACGCGGGAGGAGGAGAGGCTAAAGAGAGGGAGGCAGGATTGGGAAGGGGAGGAAATGACGAGAAAGGAAAGTAGGAGGAGAGAACGGGGGGCGCGCAAGCTGGGAGAGAGGAAGGTCAGCGTGCAGGTGCTCCATGGGAGGTCAAGGATCATTGGAGCTTCACCGAGGCTACGCCAAGGCGTGGTGGAGCTCGCCAGAGTTGCAGGGGCCGTCAGAGAGGTACACAACCCTCCCTTCCTTCCATCCTTTGTTTCCTTGAAAATAATGAGAAAATGCATGTAGAATCGTAGGAAAATAGGAAAATTGATGAGAATGAGTTTAAATGCATGAAAACATAGATATCATGCGGTTAGGATGAAAACATTTGTGGGATTAAATGAGATTAGGGATGTAAGCTACAGTAGGTTAAACTGAGCTCGTCCCCTTTGAGATTTTCGAATGAATCACATAGTTAAATGATTGAGGAATGGTTTGAGGGGTTTTGAAGTAGACTCAAGAGTCTACACCCCATAATTTAATGATAATTTGTGATGTGTGGTTGGGAGGCTTGATTGAGGCTTCGACTTTGGGTGATTTTCATCGACCAAAACTGGGGTGTGCCCTGTCTACGGGGAATTCGGTATGCCAAACTCATTCGGTATGCCGAAATCCTGACAGATTATGCCAGGATCCCTAGTTTCGGTAGACCAAAATCTTACAGTCGACCGAAATAGGGGGTTTCAGTATACCGAACGAATTCGATATACCGAATTCCAATTTGGTTTGCCGTTTTGATCCCCTAGCCCCTGTGAATAAATGGGCACAAATAATGGAAATAAAAGGTTTAAAATGAACAATGAACATGTGTTAGTGGTGTTTTCCCCATGCAAATGGCATGAAGGAATATAGAACCCAAATAAGTGGATTTGGGCATGGTTTTGGGTTTTTAGACCCTATAAATGAATAAGATGGTTGATTGTGTGTGGTTTTGGGCATGAGACCCAATTTATGACTTTTAAAGCATGATTTTAAATCAATTGAGTTGGGACCCCAGTGGAAGGTCAAGTGTTGCATGGAAAATAGATTCCTGTAATGAAAAAGAATGAAATGGAAAATGTTTTGAAAGGAAAGCTTAAAGAGTTTTGAAAATGAAACACTAATAATGTGTTAACGAACCACGGGGGTTGGTGTCGACAACGTGGTAGGAATATGAGGCTCCAATGAAACCAGTTGCCAGACACGACTGTGGTTGCCGAGCTCGTAACAGTGTAGGCTGAGCCTAGGTTATTGAACCTAGTTGTTCGGGTCATCGAGCTCGTAACGGTTTAGGCTGAGCCTAGGTTATTGAACCTAGTTGTTCGGGTCACCGATGGGGCATCAGACAAAAACGTATCCCCGTGCATATATGAAAAAGATTGAGGCTGGTTGGCCGAGGCAATGGCATCCCGCACGGGCAATTCCATTGCGGTAGTGCGGGGAGGTAGGGGAAATGATGTCTTCGCCTACTACTTGCGTGCTTGGTTACCCCTAATCAAGGTAACAACAGTAAAGAAAAGTGGAAATGAATAAGAAAAGAATGTGATTTCGAAGAAATGAAAAGAAATGTGGTTTGTTTGGGAATGGACTTATGAACGGTCCTAAAATTTTAGAATAAAAATGAGAATTATGCTTTAACCAGTTACTAGCCAGTATGTATGATTTTGGTTTTGAGCCGAGAGGCATTGCGTTTTAGGCTGAATCTGGTCAGAAATATGAGGTTTGAAAGTAATTTTTGTTTTGGGAAGAAATTGCAGGTATTGAAAAGGACATGTTTTGGAAAATGATTTCCAAATGTTTTCAAAAGAAAATGCAAATGTGTGTTTCTGAAAGAGAATATGATTTGGAATAAAATTCCAACGTTTTGAAAAGAAAAGAAAGATCGGTTTTGAAAAGAGTTTGGATTTGGGATCAAATTCCCAAGTGATTTCAAACAAAACAAAAAAAAGGGAATGATGTTTTATAAGGAAAGAGGATTTTTAAAAGAAAACCAAACCTTGAAAATTAAAAGGCTGAATTTTACTGGTTTTACAGAGATTTTTGTGGTTTTTGTGTGTTGGGGCCCGTATTGGGTGACTTAGATGTCACACACACGTGCTTGTTTGTTTTTTTAGGTGTAATTTGGGTGCAGACGAGTTCCGATGCTGGAGTCAGAGCTTCTAGCCACACATCGTTTCTTAGAGGTGAGCCTTAGTTATAGTTATTTAATTTTACTGTAATTAATGTAATTTTGCTTATAATACTATGATTTGGTAATGTGCCTAGGTTCAGGGTGTTATAGAGTGGTATCAGAGCTAAGTTTACACCTAGTGCACCGGCTTAGTGATGTCTGGTCTAGTGGCTCCCTAGGACTACACAATAAAGAGTCGTGCACTTGAATTTTTGGATTGTTGTGTTTTGTTGTACTTGCAGGATGATGTCTCACCAAGGCTGTAGTCATGGCAAGGCCCCTGTACCCGACTCCAAGACGGGAGAGGGTAGTGCATGGAGGGGTATGAGATGAGAGTTTGGCGAGATGATGCAGGATTTCGCCCAGTCCTTCGGCAGCAGCAGTCAGGATGAGGCGAACGGAGACCCATGGATCAAGCAGTTCCGTCAGCTGGGCGCGCCAACTATTGATGGGCGCGGCACACTAGAGGAGTGTGAGGCTTGGTTCCTGGAGGTGGAGAAGATTCTAGAGCGGGATCGAGTGTCCAGCAGAGATGTGGGTCCGGATCGCGGCATTCTAGCTCAAGGGTGTAGCGGATCAGTGGTGGAGGACAGTGCGCCGCACCAAATTTCCTAATGCAGACCTGCTGATGATCTCTTGGGAAGAATTTGGAGAGGCACTCTATGAGAGGTTTTCCCTGAGCATGAGAGGGATAAGTTGGATAGAGAATTCAAGAACCTGAAGTAGGGGAGCCAAATCGTGGCTGAGTATGAGTCGTCCTTCCTTCAGCTGGAGCAGTTCTCTTAGGTTGTAATTTCTGAAAAGAACAGAGCCAAGAGGTTCGTGGAAGGGCTGAACCCTGTGCTGAGATCCAGAGTTATTGGCTTCAGATGCCAGACCTTAACAGATGCTGTTGAGCTTGTAAGCCGCTATGAGGATGATCGTAGGCTGTTCTAGGAGGAGTATCCCAAGAAGGAAAAGGGGAGAAAGTCCGTCTCCCAACCCTCCGTTTCTTGACCATCAGTGACTGGAGTGCCAAGTTCTGGGAGTTCTGGCAGCTCTGGGAAGAAGCAGAAGCGACGGTCTACATCTGGTAGAGAAGAGAGTATGGGTCTCAGCCATGTAGGGTCCAGCAGTGGCCCATAGGTGGGACCGTGCCATGTCTGTGGCAAGAAGGGGCACGTAGCGGCGTAGTGTTGGCTCAGGTAGAGGAATTTAGACAGTGTAGTATGCTACAACTGCGGGAAGTCCGAGCATTACCAGAAGGACTGTCCTAGTTAGCCGAAGCCAGCAGGAGATGCACCACGTCAACCTACCAAGGGGAGAGTGTTCTCCATTACTGCCCCAGATGCTTGTCCATCTGGAGATGTGGTAGAAGGTGAGAACTAGTACGACTATATGAGTTAAGTCATGTCCTGTAATAATAGATCCTATGTGTACTTAACATTATTTCTTATTATGATTATGGTTATGATGTGTTGATTATAGGATCTTTTCTTATGGCTGATCGGATGGCCAGAGTCTTGTTCGACTCTGGGAGTTCATTTTCTTTTGTCTCTGAGTCATTTGCTTCTAATATCAGGACTAGGCCAGCCAGGTTGGCCTTCCACCTAGATGTAGTCACTCCAGTGGGAGAGCACAACCTAGTGTGGAGATATTTGAGACTGGTTGATATTCAGTTGGGGGACAGGAATTTTCAGGCCAGCTTGATCTTGATGGACATGCAGGATTATGATGTTATCCAGGGGATGGATTGGCTGGCACAGCATTCAACCATGATAGATAGTGCCAAGAGAAGAGTTCTGGCAGAGTGTCCAGGCCAAGGTTGGTGTATAGTACAAGGCACCAGACCGGGGGAGCCCAGAAAAGTGATTTCTGCTCTCAAGGCCTATTATCATTTGGCAAGAGGCAGTGTGGGCTATTTGGTCTATGTGACAGTTTCTACTGTACCTGTGGTCGAGATTCAGGACTTGCCGGTGGTGAGGGAATATCCCGATGTTTTTCCAGAAGAATTCCCTAGAATGCCACCACATAAGGAAGTGGAGTTTGTGATTGACTTGGTGCCATGATCAGGTCCTATTTCCAAGGCTCCGTATAGGATGGCACCAGCTGAGTTAAAAGAGCTTCGGAATCAACTGCAGAAACTGATGGATAAGGGATTCATTTGTTCCAGTGTATCACCTTAGGGAGCACCGATTCTATTTGTTAAGAAGAAGGATGGTTCATTTCGGCTCTGTATAGACTACCAGATGTTGAACCAGATCACAGTCAAGAACAAGTATCCACTACCCAGGATCGACGATTTCTTCGGCTGAGTTAAGAGAGCTGAGTTAAGAGATCCAAGTATAGGATGGCACTGACTGAGTTAAGAGAGCATCGGAATCAACTGCAGAAACTAATGGATAAGGGATTCATTTGTCCTAGTGTATCACCTTAGGGAGCACCGGTTCTATTTGTTAAGAAGAAGGATGGTTCACTTTGGCTCTGTATAGACTA
>JAMKQA010079812.1:0-10211 GCA_024699735.1 Posidonia australis
CTTTTTATCATTTCTTTGCACACAGTTTTGCCATGCATTTATGTATTATCGCACATAGAAGCATGCTTATGATCATCATTTTGATTGGCATTTATCCATAACATGTCTATGCTTTGGCATTTTGCATGCCTTCAAACATGAACCCATCAACTTTTTTTAATCCTAAAAGCATGATTTACATGATGATTTTCGATCGTATGCATCCCCATCATGTTTCCAGTTTTTAATGATGGCATGAACCCAGCTGCATTAACATAAATCATCTTGTATCTCTGCTGGGGCAGGTTCTGGATCAGATTACAGTCTGATCCCGACCCCTTGGGGCGCACATCCTAGCCGCACCCAACCAGCGCACTCAGCAGGCGCGCCAGACTGGCCAGAGACCAAATCACTTGCATTTAGCACCTTTGTTTGCATGGTTTTATCTGAAGTTTTGATCTTGTTTCTTTTATGATTGATTCTCTGGAATGCCAAGATATCACCTGCATGTTTTCAGCTTTTGATCAGATTGTTTTCCATTTGTTTTCTCTGTTTTGTTATTCAGTTCCAGGCTAATTCTGGTAGGCCGATTGCACCTTACTCCTTTGTGGAGAACCTTGAGCATCAGCCCATGATCCAGTGGCCTGACTGGATCCTGCACCTTTCATCTAGTTCAAATAGGTGAGATCTTGTGTGAGGCTTCTAGCCCTTGAGCACAAGGTCCATTATCATTGCATTTGCATTTCTAGCACTTTTAAGACATGTTTTTCTAAGTTTTACAGAATGATTTCTACTACGTATTTTTCCAGAGTGCATCCTCTGATGTTTTGGCTTTGCGCAACCTTCTGTCTTTCCCTCAACATATTTTATTGGCCCACTTAGACGCACATAGGGTGCACACCAGACTGACACACCAGTCTAGCGCACCAAACAGGCGCAATATCCTGTTTTCACTAGCACACAGCATGTTTTTCATATGTTTTTCTTGCTTTCTCGACCCGATTTGCCTCTGGGTTTTCATCCGGTTTTCTTCCTTGATGCATTAGGAAGGCATAGATTTGTTTTCAGCAGTTTTCTTTTATTTTAGATTGCATTTAGGCATATAGAAAGCAAGGATGATAAATCGCTCAAGATATTTGATCTTTGATCTTATTATGCAATATTATTGCATCAACTCTTGACCCGGCACACGAGCGATATTTCTGAGCATTAGGACACACCCCTACACATCATGCACCTATACTTTAGACACCGCATTTGCATGACATGGCATATCGCCCTCAGCCGTACAGCAAAGGCTGCAAAGCCGACATTTCATAAGCAAAAGAGAAATCAATAGAAGACTGATTTATCGGGCGTACGAGGGTGCCTAACACCTTCCTCGTACGTAAGAGAGATCCTTACCCGCATTTCTGGTTTACGCAGCCCCTTTTTATTTGTTTTGCATGATTTTTCATGTGTTTTATGGTTTTCCTCGTCTTTCATTTTAATAGACTAGGTGGCGACTCCTGCATTTTTTTGCATTTTTTTCTTTTATTTTTGTCATGGCTTTGCCGCTTTGGCACACATATATTATTTATTAGTGGCCACCCCCGACGGCATGGTTACATATACCAAAGCACAACTACAGAAACTCTGCTCTGCACAATATGGTCCCCTTAGACCCAAGTACAAAACCAAGCCACGGAGCCATTGCTCCCAAAACACTACCCCTCAACAAGCACCAAAGTCACAACCTCCTCTAGGCCTAAAGCCTGATTTTCTGAACCAAAACTCCGCACAAAACAAAATCACAAACAGTGTGTCGAACAGCCTGGCATCAAGCAGACAACACTGGCCACATGCAATCCATCGAAGTGTAACCAATAGGGTCTGTACTAACACGGTGACGACCACCCTATGCAAGAACGTTCATCATCCCACGATTCTCCCTCCTAGAGAACCCTCAACAAAGCCAACCCCTCCTAGGAAGGCGGTCCTATCTCTCAAGACACTACCAGCTACGGAACGTGTGTCCCACCTTCACTGGCCACCACAGGGTACACCTTCTCACGGCGCCCCCCACACGGTACTCAAGAAGGACTCTCATACCTCCACAACCGACAACACCCGACCCTCAGTGCTCACAACGATAGTAGGAGTATCATACCTCCCCATCATGCCACGAAACACCTCAACCAATGGACCTCAACTTCGGCCCCACGAATGACAGTTACGGAGTGTCATACCTCTATGACCTGACGAACACTCACCTCAGCTATTGGTCCCCAACGCAAACAAAAAACATCGGAAAACTCTTTCCAAAACCATTTTCAAATCTGTACTTTTTTCTTTCCAAAACTCTCTTTTAGAAAACAATTTCAAAACCATTAAATATCCTTTAAAACTCAAGAAACACTGTCCCCAGCAACGGCGCAGAAACCAATGGTCGAGAAATCACAAACAAAACACAACTTCGACAGCTCTCCTGTCAAGCCTAGGCAAAACACCTTGGGAGCTTCTAAGTTCACGAGCACCATGCTCAACCCATGACCACAACCCAAGAAAACACCAACAAAACATCCTATGAGTGTCAAACCCACCTGGAAGACACCATAGCAAAGCAAACACAACCAAAACTTCACGCTCTAGTGCCCAAGTGTAAGACACCTACTAGCTCGTGTCCCTCGGGGGCACAACCAGGTCGGCTCAAACACCCAGAACATACTCCATTCAGTGTGCCGCACACAAAATCACACAAGCCCTAGAGCTAGGGATGTTATCATTATCCCTAAAGTCTAATTTAAACCATCTAGGAAAAGAACCTATTATTTCTAAATCATTTCATCTTTTATTCTACCCATACCTGAGGTGGAATCTTGCTAATTCATTTTAGGTAAACCCAAGATCATTCTAATGATTATCGTAATCATTTATGCCATTATATTTGTCTCCCCAAGATTATATATATATATTAATCAAAACATAAAACATCTTAATACAGGATCAGGGTCTGGATCAGCAGATCAAAATGGAACAGTCAACCAGACCAGGGCCCAAGACACCATATCGGCAAATCCAAAAAACCACTCGGTCAACCGAAAACCCTTAATTCGGCAGACCGGAAACGTTCGATCAACCAAACCAGGAATTCTATCAACACCCAAGACTTCCAAAATGGCAAATCGAACAAATTCAGTCGACCAAACCAAGGATCAAGGGGACAATCTGCAACAAAAACGACATACTGAAATAATTCGGCATGCCAAATCAGGTGACTACAGAACACTCCAAAATGGGACCCAAATCCCAATCCTTCAAACCACCAATCCAAACCATGCAAATAATATATCAAAATGAAGATCTCGACGGGATCTTCCAAACCAGACAAACAACATCGAGATCCATCAAGCGGATCTCGTGAAATCAACAGAAAATACAAAGGAGACACTATTTACCCCAAATCATAAATACGGTCATAATGGCCCACAAATGCACAATAAATTATAATAAAATTACTACAATTACCAACACACTAACATGCACCTATGGTACAAATTTGGAATCAAAAGAAAATCTACGATGTACATACCTTCACCAAAGAAGCAGCAGCGCGAGACCGACGACGATGCTCCTCCTCCAACCACGAGCTGCTCCCCTCCTCCAAACGACGATGGCGGCACGACAGTGGCTACATCCTCCTCCTCCCAACCATCTCCCTCTCTCTCTCATAGCCCTCTCTCCCTCCCACCTCCCCTCTCCCTTTTCTCTCCCTCTCCCATGAGCGGGAGAAGAAAAGAAGAAGAAGAGGAAGGGGTGGGGCCTGGGGGAAGGAGGAAGAAAGAAGGAAGGAAATGAAAAAGAAAGAAAGGAAGGAAAGGAAGGAAGCCGCAAGCACGAGACCAAACCACACAACCTTCCACGTCCACGTGACTCGTGCAAATCGAGATCTGCCACCAGAACACAAAACAAATCCTCAAAACTCCCACAAGAGTCGGCATAATACCCAGACCACACCACACCAAAAAGGCCACAAACACACAATCCAGGCGACAGACACTACTGAGTACGTGTCCCACATTGGGCACTAGAACCCCTAATGCCCAACACACCTGAATTTACCTTAATTATTTGGCCAAAGCACCACTTCTAAAACTGGGTCGTTACACCAAACCTCTTAAGTACTAAGTGTAAATACTTTTCTTAATTGACACTCAGCATTCTAAACTTCCGATTTCTAAGGATCGGCATTCTAAGAACATAAGATGCTTCTCTCATGTCCTTCATCTCATATTTCTCACTAAATTCAATTTTAATATATTCAACAATTTCATGTCATTTGTGGCAAGCAAAATATCGTCTACATATAAAGACAATATTATAAACTGCTCCAACTTTTCATGATATACACATACTTGTCCAATCTGTTTGAGATAAATCTCATTTGGACAATCACATTGTAACACCCCGAACCTAGGTACCCTACCTAAATCATAGTATCACAACCAATAACAATAATTACAACATTAATTAAACCACTGCAACTAACTAAGACTCACCTCCAGCAACAATGTGCGGCTAGTAGCTCCTACACGGGCACCAGAACCGAACTACACCACCTGCACCTGAAACCAAACAAAGCATGCGTGAGTAACATCCAAGTCACCCAGTACGCGTCTCACACAGAAACCACGGCAAAACATTGAGAAAACACACGCCTAGACTATTACAAAACGTGGTTCTCAAAAACCACTTCAAAACATCATTTCTTTTTTTAAAACATTTGGAATCTCTATCCAAAACATGCCTTTTTCAAAAGCTCACATTCGCTTTTCCAATTCATGCATTTCTAAACCTTTGTATGCATTTCGAGAAATCTACATTCTTGATTAGATCCAACCTAAAGCATAGGGCCTCATAGGGCTTAAAACAAAATCATATATATTGGCTAATGATTGGTCAAAACATAGTCCTCATTTGTCGCTAGAATCGGAAGACAAGACATAGATCTAATTCTAGCTAAACCACACATTTTATTTCCAATTTTCTTATTAGTGTTACCATAATCAGAGGTAACCAGGCACACAAGCAAAAGATGAGGACACTATTTCCTTGACCTCCCTGCACTGCTACGATGAAGTTTCTCGTACGAGAGGACACCACTCTAGCCAATCAGCCTCGATTTTATTTCATATGCACGAGGATACGTCTTTTTCTGACGTCCCATCGATGACTCAAACACCTGGTTCATATACTAGGCTCAGCCTACACCATCTCAGGCTCGGTAACCACAGTCGTATCTGACAATTGATATCTTATCAATTTATCGACACCAACCCCTCGTGGTCCCACACTAGCAACCATGATCATATCTGACAATTATTTTCATTGGAGTATCATTCTCCTACCATATTGTCGACACCAATCCCTTGTGGTTCTACAATACATTATCATTTCTTTTTCAAAACTCTTTGGTTTTCTTTAAAAACCATTACACATTCTCTTTTCTTAGCAGGGGATCATTCCCATGCAAACACGACCCACCATTTAGGTCCCAAGCTCAAAATTATGTAAAACTATGCATTCATATCCATTATTGGGTCTCATACCCATAAACCACATTAAACCAAACATTTATCAATTTCTGTTCATCTTTGGGGCCTCAAGCCCAAAACTATATTCAAATTTATTTATTCGAATTTCATATTCGTCCATGTCATCCACATGGAGAAAACTTCATTAATACATGCTCATTATCCATTCAAACCATTTATTTGTCATTTTTCATGCACACTTAATCATATGGCCCAGGGGTCTGGTTCACAAGACTGAACCAATTCAATATACCGAACTAGGTATCAACACCCGGAACGGTCGACCGAATTTGGGATTCAGTCGTCGGAAAATCCCTATTTCAGTCGATCAAAATCCCCTGAAACGAAAGACCGAACATTTAAGGTCTACCAATTCCAGGTGTCTAGTCGAATACTGATAGCAAAACGGCATGCCGAATCCAATTCGGCATACTGAAATGCCCGTTTCCAGAATTCATCGACGGGAATCCAAACCATATTTTTGCTAGAATTGGGACCTCCGACGGACCAAACAAACATACCACATAAATCATGAATAAAACATGAAGTGTAGACCTCTAAGTCTACTTCAAAACCCCTTAAATCATTCACCAATCCATTAAGCATGCTTCCCACGATAAAATCTTAAATTCATAGAGCTCATATCATTTCACTGTAGCATGCGTATAAAAAATCCATATAAACCCACGAAAACACCACCAATTGGCATGATCCCATCATAAACGTGTAGTCCATCACATTTCATGCATTCACATAATTTTTTTTCATGATTTTATCATGCCTTTTACATTATTTTCATGCATTTAACCTTATCTTCCAAAACGAAGGAAAAGAAAGAAGGGAGGGGTCGCGTACCTCCTCCAATGAGCCCACATAGCTCCGGCGAGCTCCCCTCACCATGCGGCATGCCTCTGGTCCTTGGCGCACCATCATGGCCACACTCCCTCTCTAGCTTCTCTGGTTTTCCCCCTCCTTTCCGCTTGTGCCTCACTCCCACTGCCCGTGCCTCTGGCCTCTCCTCCTCCTCTCCTCTTATCATCTTCCCTCTCTGTGAATCCCGTCGACCCTTCTGCTCTCCCATCATCTCAGGTGAGGAAGGGACAAAGTAAGGTTCACTAGCTACGCACATAGGCACTCATGAGGAGAGAAAAGGGAAGAAGAAGAAGAAGAAGAAGAAGAAGAAGAAGGCACGTGGTAACACAGTGGCACTGTGTTTGGGTTGACCAGGGTCCAACCCGGGTCCCACACACAAAGACAGGCACAACACCAACCAAATCACATAACCAGGGAAACCACAAATCCAACCATAAAGAGAGAGACACACACAACAATAGAAGCCACATTATCACAATTAATTACATGGCTTACAATTAAAAATGGATAATCAGGCCTAGATGTCACACACATTGTAAAATTTGAGATACCATTGTCTAGAAGATTTCTTTAATCCATATATTGATTTATTCAATTGACACACTTTTCCTTCATATTCTTCCACTTAAAAATCCTCAGGTTGGTACAAGTATTTGTCTTCTTGTAATTCTCCATTAAGAAATGCAATCTTAACATTTATTTGATGTAATTCCAAATCTAAGTATGCAACAATTGATAAAACAATTCTAATATATACAAACTTTACTATTAGAAAATATGTTTCCTAGAAGTCAATTCCTTCCTTCTATGTATAACCTTTAGCTACTAATTGAGCCTTAAACTTGTCGATTAATCCATCTACCCACAACTTCTTCTTGAATATCCATTTGCATGCTATAACCTTTCTTTCCTCAGGTAAATCACACAATTCCCAAATAATATTCCTTTTCATGGAAATAATTTTATTGTTCATGGCTACAAGCTACAAATCTTTTTCTTGCGATTTAATCACATCACTATATGTATTGAGTTCCGTGTGATTTTTCTAATCTATATTTTTCAAGAGACATGATGGCTCACAAGAATACAAATGATAATCATTCATCCATGAAGGCTAAGTTCCCATTCTTTTATTTCTAGAGGCATCAAGTGTGTCATTTACATGCTCATCTATATTTTCCATATTTAGTTGGTCATACTGATCATTCTGGTCATTCCCCACTATTTCCATAGGTTCATTTGTATTTTTTATATTTGGTTGATTCTCATTTTCTAAATCATTTCCTTGAATACCATTAAAATAGTCATCTCTAGTTACAAATAATGGTTCATCTTTATCTTGAGTATGCTCTTCTTCTTCTAGATTTTCTAGAAATGTTGCATCTCTATACTCAATAATTCTTTTTTCCTTATGAAAAAATATATATTCTAATGATTTTTCACAATATCCTATAAATCTACATATTAATGTTCAAAAATCTAATTTGTTCCTAAGTTGACTTGGAATGAGTACATAGACTATTAAACTCCATTCCTTAGATAATTGATATCAGGTTTTCTTCCATTCCACAAATCATAAGGGGTTCCTCTAACAGATTTGATGGACAATTTATTCAAAGTGTAATTTACAATGAGTAATGCCTCTCCCCAAAATTCCGTTGGAAGATATGAATATGACAGCATGCATCTAATAGAGCTCATTAGTGATCTATTTTTCCATTCTACCACACCATTTTGTTGTGGCGTATATGACATTGTAATATGTCTCTTTATTTCATGCTATTGACAATATGATTCAAATTCCTTTGAATTGTATTCCCCACCTCTGTCAGATCTTAATCTCTTAATGCTTTTTCTAAGTTCCTTTTCCACTTCTGCTTTATATTTTCTAAAGCAACTTGTAGACACCCCAATTTCTGATTTTGTAGGTTGAGGATGTGGTGGCAGAGCTCAAACCCTCATCAAGCCATTTAATTCATGTAGACCCATTTGGTCCAAATGGGCCCACCTAAACCCATCTAGGTCCATGGGGGCCCACAAGGCCCACATAGGCAAGGCCCATGAAGCCCAGTTAGGCCTATTGAGCCCAAATGAGTCCACCTTGGCCCAAAGCCCATAACATCAGCCAACATTCAATTTAACCATCATTTCAGTCCAATTGAAACCAAAATTTTATTCACCCACATTAAACCATCTTCTTTTTTTCTTCTTTTTTTGTCAAATTCACCACATTTCATTGAACCCATTCTCTCCACCAAGCCTCACGAAATCAGTCTAAATCCACCTCCTTATTGAGCTCACCGTCGATCCAACCAACAAGTCAGAGCACCCTCAGCCGTCGGATGGCTCGCCGGAGAGGCCAAGATCGCCGTCCATCTCTGTCGATGGGCAAGGGAGCAAACCGGAGTGCGTGGGGGACAGTCGTTGGCTATCTGCTGAGCTAGCGTAACGGCTGTCGGAGGTTGGTGTTGTTCTGTTGGGTGTCGCGCGCTGAATCTGTTGCAGGTTGTTGGGTTCTGGTGGCCTATATAAGGAGGCAGCCAACAATTCAGAAGGAGACGCACGAGAGGGAGCATTCAGAACATTTCCACCGCACGAGAAGGAGAGCAGAAAGAATTCTGAGAGAGTAAAGAGCGAGGAAGAATCCAGAGCTTGAGGAGCAACTCAGAGCTCCAGCGGACTGTCTCCAACCAGGTACACTCTCTGAGCTCCTCCAATCTTAATTCATAACCTCTAGGTCTCCTTCTCTGTTTCAGGTGCGATCCCAAGCGATCCAGAGGTGTTCTTTGATCGGGATTGCCCTCCGGTGCCTTGCCGGCGCCAAACTCAGGCGAAAAAGGTGGGGGGGCCAATCCAGGAGGCTTCCTAGATCCCCGAGCCTCCTGTCTTCCTCCTCTGGTCCTCCCGGAGCTCTCCGTGCCCCGCCATCATCGCTCCAACGCCTCCAGAAAGCCACGCGAAGTTCGCCGGAAAACGCCACCCGTAGCCATTGTCGCCGGAGAAGAAGGCCCTGTCTGAGCCTACTCGCCTATCCGAGCCTCTCCGCGGTGATCCAGCCCCGCGGTGACCTTCCTCAGACTCCCGCAAGCGCACCCGAGCTTCCAAAGCCGCGTCACGACCGCAGGACCGCTGCAGCAACGCCGGTCACCGGAGGAAGCCACGACGGCGACGGTCAGGCCACCACCTCACTCCACCAACCTCTGCGTCGGTTTGGAGTAGCCCCGATGCCTCCCTTAGCCCTCTAGAAGCCTCCAAACACCGCGCTACAGCCTCCGGAGGTCTCCTTCTCCCTCGGTGACGTCGCTGGAGCAGCCTGATGGCAAGCTGGGTGGGGAGGTCGTTCTGGCCTTTGGATTTCCCATCCGCTTCGTTGGATGTGTTCCTATCCTCCGTTTCTTGCTTCCTGTGGGATCTGATCTAAGATCAGACCATGGGAAGGCCTTCATCTTCTTTCCTTAATGGTCGCCGACGGCGAGCTCCATTGTCGGCGCCGTCGTCTGCTTCTTTTAAATAAAAACATAAAACACTTGTTGTTTTAATAAAATCCAGAAGTATTTACTTTTATTGCACTTAGATCCTTTTTGAATTACTTTCTGGTCCTTTTATTACATATAGGTCCTACAATCATTTTTCGAAAATGATTCGAATAAAGTTTTAACTGAAAATATTACATTTCTTACCCTGAACATTTAAAGTAATGTTTTCTGAGTTTAAAACTTTAATAAAAGCCCCCAGAGTCTTTGAAACATATTTTCTTTCAGACATTTTGCTAAAAGGACCTTGCAC
>JAMKQA010079818.1:0-10080 GCA_024699735.1 Posidonia australis
TGCCTTTTTTGTGTTTTCTTGGTTTTCCTCGTCTTTCCATTAAAAGACTAGGTGGCGACTCCTTTCCTTATCCTTTTTATCTTCCCTTTGGTGTTTCCGAGTCTTGTCTCTTCCTCCGGATTCACCATTTTCGCTGTGACTGTATCGAAGTAGGTTTGGTGAACCGCACCTAGGGGTTCCATTGGCATGGTCACACTAGTACATATAGGAAGAGTCACGTTGCTACACGCAAGGATTCATGTGAGTGTTAGTATAGTTTTATTTCTATTGCTTAGTTGATTTATTTACTATTGAGGGTACTTAGCCTTAGCTGCATTATTAGTGTAATTGTTGGTTAATAATAAAGATAAAAATATTTAAATGGAAACCATAGCTAGGTTATGTGGTAGCGACTTAGGGGTCATTATAATACCAGTATGCGGCCCTAATCCATGGTACTAGCACATGGGTCTAGCCCACGACTGTTCTATTCTGCGCTTAGATATTACACCTTTGCTCCATTTAGTGTAAAATCTATATGGTTATGTTCCTCATGAGATTTTGAACATAATGGAAGAGATTTCACAATTTTTGGTTGAGTATATGATTTTTAATCTCAAAAAATTAAATATGGTTGATACTATTTCATCCGAGGTGTTTTTTAGCTATTTCTCGAGCTATGATGCATGAAATCTTGTATTTTTGGTGTTAAATGAAAGCTCGTGTGATTCGTTGAGTTTGGTATTATGATTTGCTAAGCTTGGTTTCGTGTATGAGATGAATGGATTTTGGGTCGAATGGGTGCAAAGCTTTGTGCTCTGCAACTAGAAGTTGAGCTTGGGGTGCAACTTCTAGGCACACCAGGTAAGTGCACCTGGCTGGCACACCAGGTAGGGGCACCTGGCTGGCACACCTGCCTGGTCAATTTTGGGCCAGGCAGTGTAGCCAACCCTATTTTGGTATTTGGTGTTGTTTTGCATATAATCTTGTTAAATGGTGTTTCTAGTGTTTCGATATAAATTACTTGATTTGAAAATGATTTTCACGAAAATGTAGTAGTTTTGGTAAAGTGTTTTCTACAGTTTTTCTTGTATGGTGGTCCAAGAGACCAAAGGGTCAAGCTATTTGACCCGAGGGTGCGACGACATCCTCGGAGAGTCGAGTACATCACCTAGGTTAAGGTTCGAGACCAAGAGGCTGTAGGCAAGTGCTCGACTCCCCTTGGAGGTATGAAACTCCTAGGTTGTTTCTCAAGAGGCCGAGGCTGAGGTCTGCAGGTCGAGGTGTCGTCTAGAGTTAGAGTTGTGAGACTCCGATTACTCAAGGTACCGAAACTTAGGGTACGTTCGTACCTAGTGGTATCGTAGCAGTGGACAAGGGAGGTGTGTATCTTCTGAGTAGCTAGACATGATACCTTGATTGCTACGGGTACCAAGTTGTTGGTAGGTGCTAGCGGGGCCCAGAATAGTGTTCAAGCACTGAGTTAGGATGTCGAGAGGACGTACCCTGTGGTTTGTCTTGAGTGAGAGGACAACTCGCCTAGGAGTAGGGTGTACAGACTTGCCATGGTTGAGGTTAGCCTTTTGAGAGTTTGATAGGTGGAGGAATGTTGGGATTGGTAGACTCCTCCACAGAGTGATTGTCCATGGCAAAGTAGATGCTAAGGTGGCCCTCGGTGGTCTGCTTGTGGCTAGAGTTGGTTGCTTGGCACTGAGTAGCTTGACTAACTATATAATGCTTGTTTTAGTTTGTTTTCCTCGTGGGTTTGTATGGACTGTGCACTGGGTAACTTTCTAGTCACTTACATACTTTCTTTGATGTTTTTAGCTGTAGGTACAGACGGTTAATTGATATTTCACAAGAGCATATAACTGGGGTCATTAGCCACATACTACAAGTTCCTTGTAGCATAGAACCTTTTCAGATAGCCTAAATTATTGAGATAAATTATGTCTAATTGTAATTAGAATATTGGGTTTGGTAGTAATGGCTTGGGGTCATTACAAATTTGGTATCAAAGCCTAGCTTCACTAGGTGCACTAGCCTAGGGTGTCTGGTTCAATTGACTCCATAGGATTGCATGTCATCATTGTGTCTGCACCTATCAGTTTTATCATATTTTCTAGATGTTTGTTTGTTGATTGTGATACAAGTAGTCTGTCTTTTCCTATAGAATGCCTTGTCATGGCAGAAAAGGCAAGGACCTACCGAGGAACCTAGCCCTTAGGAGGAGGGCGGATGGAAATGATTGAAAGCCGAGCTGCAGAGTCTGGTGCAAGGGATCTCCCATGCTTTCAGCAAGGGAGCCTCCAGTACATCGTTAGGAGATCCATGACTCCATCAGTTCAGCAAGCTTTGGACACTAACATTCAAGGAAAAAGGTGGCCCTGAAGGAAAAAGGTGGCCCTGAAGAAAGTGAGGCATGGCTGTAGAGGATTGTAAAGATGTTGGAGAGTACAACATGCCTAGAAGAGCATTGGGTACGTTTGGCCGCTTACCTATTAGAAGGTGAAGTAGATCAGTGGTAGAGAGTAGTTCGACGACTGAAGTTTCTAGATGCTCTAACAGACGAAGTTAAGTGGAAAGATTTTTAGATGGCCGTCTACGAGAAATACTTTTTTGATCATGTACGAGATAGACTTGACTAAGACTTTTGGAATTCGCTGTAGGGCAATATGATAGTGAGTACAAGGTTGCTTTTGCTTGTTTGGAATGGTTCGCTCAAACCTTCAACTCTAAGGAGCATCGAGCGAAGAGGTTTCTGGAAGGACTTTAGCCAAGATGAAGGTGATGGTGTGTCGGTACCAAACAATTGGCGAGATGATCGAGATGGCTTCTCGCTTTGAAGATGAGTATAAGAAATTTATGGAAGATTGTCCCAAAGGGAAGGGCAAGGCATCTTTTGCGTCACAGTTCTCTTTCTCAAGGATGCCAAGCTCTAGTGGTTCTGGCAACTCCAAGAAGAGAAGGAAGGAGAAGGGTGATGGATTTCTCAGCAGTCGGCATAGTGTTGTTGGCTCTAGTCAGCCAAGCTCTAGTGTTCCCAACTAGATAGGTTCTAGTGGGCCCAGAGATATATTTTGTTACCTATGTGGTCAGATGAACCATCTCGTGGCAAGTTTCCCTCGTGCGTGGCAAACACTAGGGTAGGTAGTGTGCTAAAACTGTGGGAGAAAGGGGCATGTGCAGAGGTCTTCTCTGGATTCTTTCGAGAGAGTAGAAAGTATGCCTCATTAGCCAGCCAGGGAGCATACCTTCACCATCACCACACCTAACACTGGACCTTCGGGGAATGTTGTGGAGGGTAAGGACCTACAGTTAGACTTGTCAATTTTTGACACAACATGATAATACGACAAGAACATGACATGATATAACCGTATTTGGGTTTACCTTTATCATGTCTCGTATACTTATCGTGTCTATCCGATAGACATGATTATTAAATGAGCCATTTTCGTGTCTAAGGAAAAAAGCCTAATAAGTACACGATAAGTACACATTACCTAATCATGTATATAGATTATAACTTTCATTATTTTGAATAGTGGATGTTTATGATATGTTGTAGACTTATGATATTAACATATGGAACAATGGAACTTGTGAAATATTGTTGAATGATTGGTTTCATGATTTATTGATTTGACTTTGATTTTTTTTACGTGTACAAAACGTGTAAATGTTAAACGTATACTAAAAATGTAATCTTGTGTTAAACGTGTAACTGTGTAATAAACGTGTACTCGTGTCAATCGGATCATTATCATGCCAAAACGACACGATTCACTTAAATGTGTACTTAACGGGTCATGTCATGTATACACGTTAATAGACAATTCATGTTTGGGTTTAGTATTAGGTACACGATAATTAAATGGGTCGTGTTTGGATTTAACATATATGTATAGTGTAGACACTCCAATTTTGCAGGTCTGCAGGATGGAATTGTAGTAGCTAGACTTTTAATCACAAGTGAGCTCAAAGCTTTGTTTTAAGGCCAAGCAATCCACCAAAAGCCCACCAAGGCCCATGAAAGTCTACCAAAGCCCACTTAAGCCCAAGCAATCCACCAAAGCCCACTTAAGCCCATGAAGGCCCATTAAGCTCACTTAGGCCCATGAAGGCCCATCAAGCCCATTTAGGCCCATGAAGGCCCACAACACCTCAACCCATTCCTTCATTCTTATTCCACCACACTAACACATAAACCATCTCCAAATTCACCCAACAGCCACTCCTCCATCTCCTTTCATCTCAACATCCAGCCACCCCTTTTTCTTCACTATTTTCATCCCATCTAGCTCACTGAACAGTAGCCACACTCCTCGAGCTTGAGCCCTCCACGAACCAGAGCCACCGAATGCCTCACCGCGAGCAGGAGCAATGGTTGAACACTGTCGGTGCGTGGGTGGACAACATGGACAGCAGTTGGTTGGGGTTGTTAGTTTGTTAGGAGAATGTTTAGTTCGTTGGGGAGTTAGTTAGTTAGGAAGTTGTTGGTTATGTTAGAGGTGTTAGTGGGTTGTTACAGCAGCCGTCGATGACCTTCACCTATAAAAGGGGAAAGAGAGTGAAACTGAGGAAGAAAAAAAAAAGAGGGAGAGAGAAACAGAGAATTCAGAGCGAGAGAGGAAGATAAGAGGAGATAGGAAGAATTCCAGAGAGGGAGAGGAGCTCTGGAGGTGAGAAGTGTGGGTTCAGGCCACTTCCGACGAACAGCGGAGGCAACACACGCTGCTAGGCTAGGTATGCCCTCCTCTAGCCTTGTTTAACTTCGAATTTAGTCTCCTAGAACTTCCCCAATCTTCCTCGATCGATTCCAATCGAACCAGAGGCCCTTTCTGGTCAGAATCGGTCTCCAACCCTCGCCGTCGCCGTTTCTTAGCGACTTAGGTGGGGGAGCTGGTCCAAGGCACGACCCTGGCCTTAGAGCGTTTATTCCACCTCTCCTGGCTTCCCTCTTGCCTCTCCACCCTTCCAATTCCCATTCTGATTGCCGCAGAGGCCTCCACCAGAAGATTGTCGGAGTTGCATGACGTCGCCGTCGTCGGAGAAGACGACTGAAGCTAGCCTCTGAACGCGCGCCTCCTGCATCGTCGAGACCCTCCGAGCCTCCAGGAACGTTCCACGGCACGTCCCAAGCACTATGGAGCCTTCGAAGCTGATCCACGAGCTCTTGATCCCGCCAGCAGCCACGCTCACTGGAGGAGACGACGATGACAACAGGCAGATCTCCACGTTGCCCGATCAACCTCCATTTTGCCTCCCGACGAAAGGGACATGCTCCTCAGCATTTTTTCGAACCTCCTAGACCTCTGGATCACGCGCCGCAGCCCTCCAGTAGCTTTTTTCTTCCCCGGCACCATCGCCGGAGTGCTCTGACGATGAGGTGGACGGGTAGCCTACTCTAGCCGTTGAAGCTTCGATCCAGGCCACTGGATCTTCTTCTATTCTTCCCTTCTTACTTCCCGTGGGATTGATCTCAGATCAGGCCATGGGAAAGCCTCCGATAGCCCCTCTGGCGGTCGTTGACGGCGGAGCTCCATCGCCGGCGGCCATCGATCTTCTTTTCTTTAAAAAAAAATGAAAAAATAACTTCCTTTAAATAAAACTTCTATTATTTTTGATTTGTTACATTTAGGTCCTTATTTTACTACAAATAAGTCCTTTCTCTTACATTTAGGTCCTTGTACATTTTTCTTAAATCGTTTGAATAAAGTTTTAACTGAAAATATTGCATTGTCTCCCTTGAGCTTCTCTAATAAAGTTTTCCAGACTTGGAAATTGCATTTAAGCCCCTTATCTTCTTTAAAATCATCCTGAATGAATATTTCTCTGATTAAATTGCATTTTAGCCCCTGAACTTTTCTGAAAATCATTCTGAATGCATGTTCTCTGGTTTAATTGCATTTTAACCCCTAATGTTTTCTAAAATTACTCTGAATGCATGTTTTCTAGGGTAAAATTGTTGAATTGCCCCTAAAACTTTCTGGTTTCAACATGGATTCTTTTTCTTAAATGTTTTACCCTTAATTTCCATAGAATAGCATTCAATGCATGTTTTGATGGCATAATTGCATTTTAACCCTTATTTGACCAAAAATGCACAGATTTGCACATTTGTCCCTAGATTTCTTCAAAATTACATGAAATGTGCTTTTCTATGTTTTTTTGATGATTTAGTTCCAAAAATTCAATTTTCATTCAGATTCTGGGTTTTTTGCACAAAGGCCCCTGCAATTTTCATTTTCACACTCTTGCATGCATTTTGCACTTTTTGTTGCTATTTTTCATGCATGTTTTCTCGTGATTTCTTCCTTGCATTGTGCTCGCATTCCTGGCTCACTTCAAGCTTGGTTTTCTCATCGTTTCCTAGATTTTTTCCGATTTCCCCGTCTTTTGACTTGATTTGGCTTTCCATCGCCCGAGGGCGTACATTAAAAGGCTTAACAAAGCCGACATTGTCCCGAATGACGATTATCTTCCCAATTTGATTTTCTCGGATTTCATCAAGTTTCCACTGATTTGCGTGATGCTTTCCGAGAATTTCTCGATTTTCACGATTTTCCTCATCGTCCAAAGGAATACAGTAAAGTGGCATTCTCAATGCCTACATTTGACCCTTGGATTAACTTTTTCCCTTTTATTCATTTCTTCTCTTTGATTTGGCATGTATTTCAGTCAACTTTAGCATGAGCATTCAGAATAGGCAAGCACACATCCATTAGACCATGTGACAAGTAGGAAACCTGGAAAGACCGAGTTTCTCGGGCGCATGGGGGTGCCTAACCCCTTCCCCATGCGTAACCAAAATCCTTATCCTTTCTATGGCCCGCATTCATTTGTCCATTAGGCATGGAGCACTCATGTTTTCTGCATCTTGTTTGCTTCTTGGTTTTCTTGTGTGTTTGGTTTTCCTCGTCTTTCCATTAAAAGACTAGGTGGCGACTCCTTTCCTTATCCTTTCTTATCTTCCCTTGATGTTTCCGAGTCTAGTCTTCCCGAATTCACCATCTTCGTCGTGACCATATCAGGACTCCTCGAGTGCTTTTGCGCACCCAGTAGAGGAAAGCCATGAAGGGTTCCACCAGCATGGTCACATATAGTATACATGTTTATACAAGACACGATAGGTACACGACATGATCCATTTGATATGTCTGCCTACAGTCATAAGTTGTGTAATCCTCCTTATATTGATTGTACCATCTTCTATATTATGGATTGATGTTTAATTATGAATGTTGTTTTGTGGATGTGTTAGTCATTAGGTTTTTTTCTTGTAACAGGTCGAATGGCCAAGGTGTTATTTGACTCGAGGAGTACTTTCTCTTACATCTCAGTGTCTTTTGTGATAGAGATGGAAGATAAACTAGCAAGGCTAGCCTTTCATCTCAACATGGTAACACCACTAGGGGAGCACAATTTAGCATGGAAATACTTACGGTCTGTTTTTTGGGGGGGAGGAATAAAAAGGTAACCTTTATTAATACGATGAAAAGGTTACAAGCACTAAGGCTATGAAAATGGTTTAGGAACAACCTCCTTAACCATTGAGTACTCTAGAGCACAGACAAACTCCAATATTCCTACAAAATATAACCCTAGAACTAGAACACAAAGAAACAAAACCAAAAATCACTAGGACTAGCTATAAGCAATGTACATAAAGCCTAAATAACTTCCCCCTCAAATCACAAAAACCCAGCCCTTGCGGGAAAAAAGAGAAAGGAGGAGAAATCTATTCAAGTACTCAACTGACCACCAGCAATACATGTCATCTACCATGTCACAATCTTCCCATCATACGTATAGAAGGGAAACCCCAACTATCAAGGTTGCAAATACCTCGAATCTCTCTAGGAAGATCACCATAAGTAAAGTAGAGACAGTCAATCTTTGTAGCTCGTCCCTGCTTAGCTGAGAAATCCGCAGCAAAATTACTCTCTCTATAACAATGAGAGAAAGAGATAGTTGAGAAAGTAACGTGTCTTTGAATAAGCCTATACCACTGAATGCACTTCCAATGAATAGAGCTCTGGCCATTAATCATATTGATCACAAGCTCTTAATCTAATTCAATGGAGGACACCATGATGTGCCTCTCAAAACTCATATGAATAAGGTCCCAAATGGCTCTCATGTCTGCCTCAATGTTACCATAGTAATTAGAGAATGCAAAAACCACATGGCCATGCTTGGATCGAACAATACCTCCCCCACAAGAAGAAGGTGTCGCACAGGAGCCATTTGTATTACCTTTTAAACACACGATAGGAGTGATCCACTGAATAACCATATACCATTTGTCAACAAATTCTGGAACATGGAACCGACTAGCTTGCAAGGGAGACATATCATCCCCAAAAGATAAAAATTGCCTCCCTTTCAAAACACAATTACAATCAAAAATAATGAAGGAGATAACATTACCAATAGATTGATGTTTGTTGGACAATCTACAAGCACATCTCTCTTTCCAAAGATACCAGCACATGAAACCTGACATCAAGCCAATCAACATATTCCTGTAAGAATAAAGGCTTCCCCTTCCAAACCATGCAACAATAGTCTTGAAATGGCAAGGAGTTCGATGCTAGTCTCATCAATATGGTCATGTAGGAGTACAACGTGATACTCGGCATGAACTGGCTAGTCATTAGTTCGCTTTAATCGATTGTGCTCACAGGAGGATGTATTTTGGTTCCATTGACGGTAATTCTTTCTTTGTGCAAGCTGTGTGCCGGTGTAACAACCCAATCCCAAGTTGTTACCTAAAGTCTAGCTACCACTTTTTTTACTTATAATAATTACTTGCATCAATTCTAATACTAATACAACATTAAACAACATAAATAAACATACTTTTAACTGAATTAAATTAAACTAAACACTTACCTAGAAACCTTGATGAGTGCTCAACTGGCTCCAGCTTCGAGCACACTAGGAAACTCCTCAACCTATCATGCACTTGAGAAAACAACCACAAAACATGTATGAGTGACCATTGAAAGGTCATCCAACACACGCCTCCACTAAACCCACACTATCCTTGCATCACTCTTGGATGCCGCACAAAACCATGGGGTAGAACTCTTTGCCCCAACAAACACACACTTTGGCACCTCCCACGGATACTACAACACCTCAACGAAGCAACACAGTCTTGTTAGAAATATTTGTGTTGATTTTGATGATTATTCAAGGAAATTAATTGCTATAAAAAATTACTTAGAAAAAGGATTAAATGTTTAAAGACAAAAATCATATATACCTTAATATTCATAGCTCAGAACAAAAACAGCATACCGTGGGAAAAACGGTATACCGATTCAGTGAAAAACGACATACCGTGTGAAAAATGGTATACCGATTCAGGAAAAACGACACATAAGCCAGAAGCAACGGTACATACTCAACCTTCCGTTTTTGTAAAAGTGAGAAAAGCAAAACGGCATACCGCTGGAAAAACGGCATACCGTTTTAGCAAAAAATGGAACAAAGCATCGGAAGACCGAAGAATTGCAGAAATACAAGCAAACTGAAGAAACGGCATACCGTTTCAGGGAAAAACGGTATACCGAAATAAAAACAGCATACTGAATTGACCGTGAATTGCAGACTGAAGGAAAAACGGCACATCAAAGTGAAAAACGGCATACCGATCTACTAGCCGTTTACGACTGTTAGCATAGTCGTTAGATACATTTGATGAAGGTTTGGTGGCTATAAATACTACTCATTTATGCCCCACTAAGACACACATTGAATACTTGTAATTCTTGAGATCCTTTAGTCAATTTCAATATCCTCACAAGCGAGTTGTAAGCAAGAGTTGTAAATTGAGCTTTGTGAGAAAAGATACTTGTTGTAAAGCATTCAAAGGAAAGGCTATAGCTTCTCGGGGTGTTGAGAAGTGGAAGGAGCAAACATTGTGTTGGTGGGCTACCAACAAGTAAGTCATTCTTTCTTTTAAGAATAAGGGAAAAATCTCAAGAGGGTCTTGAGGAGTGGACTAGGCTGGGTTGTCGAACCACTATAAATTATTTGTGTCATCAATTGCTCTAATCACCTTCTATGCTTTAAATTCCTTTGTGC
>JAMKQA010079825.1:0-10622 GCA_024699735.1 Posidonia australis
GCCCGCATTCATCTTGCATTATCCATTAGGCACGGATCACACATGCATCATCGCATCTTGTTTGCTTTCTGCCTTTTTTGGTGTGTTTTCTTGGTTTTCCTCGTCTTTCCATTAAAAGACTAGGTGGCGACTCCTTTCCTTATGCGTTTGTTTTCCCTTTGGTGTTTCCGAGTCTTGTCTCTTCCTCCGGATTCACTATTTTCGCAGTGACTGTATCGGACCTCCCAGTGTGTTCCCGCACATCGGAGTCAGGTTTTGGTGAACCGTGCCTAGGGGTTCCATCGGCATGGTCATAGGATGTAAACAGTCTCAAAAACCAAAAGCCTTGTGTAGATTCTGTAAGGAGCAAGCGAGGGTTACAAGCACAGAAGATGGAAAGCCAATAGCCAGCACCCTGAAAAGTGGCGGTGCGCCAGTTAGGTGTGCTAGAAAGGTGCGCCATCTTAATGCTCCAGCTTAGTGTGCCATCGTGGTGTTGCTGCTGCTGGATGCTCCAATCTAGTTCTCCACATTGGTACTCTCCACTAGCTGCCTGAATTGCTAATTGGGCCACGAGCTTGCTACAAGCTTGTGGTCGATTTGTGCAATGATCTCTGGCTAGTTAAAATGTCATATAGGACTCAAAAGCTGTTGGGATGACAACATCCAAAGCAACATCTTCAGAGTGTTTACCTATGAGCCACCTCAAAATCGGGGTGTCTACAGATGCCCCTCCTTGAGCGAGGTCGTGGGATGGAGGGAACTGAGACCAATGCTCAGGGTTGACAAGATACCCCCATTTTGAGGCTGCGAAGGAGTGATGTTTGTTGTAGGCATTAGGTCACTTATCCGGTGGATGCACCGAAAGTCATGACTCATTGCCAAAATGCAAATATGCAAATGCAAAATGCGTGCGATTGCTGAGCTAAATGTTGGAAATGTGATGCCAATGCGAAAAACAAATGCACGAATCGAAGCTTGAGAGTAAAAATGAAAAGCTAATGCTAACCTTCGAAACACAAGAATGGGTGCTTGTAAGTGGATGCAATGCTGATGCTTATGCTAAAATGATATGGCAAAAATCAAAGGAATCTCGCACACAAATGAAACCACTGGTAGGAAAATGATAAGTTGTCGAACTCATCAATCAGATTATCAAGGTTATCAACCTAAGGAGGCGGGATATGACAAGTCAGGCAAGTCATATCAACCAAGCCGCTAGACAGCTAGATGGTTGTCAACCAAGTAGTTGGGGATACCAACCTAGAGAAAAAGGGCATGACAAACATACTATTTGTCAAGCAAGAAAGAGGGGGACCTATCCGCACGGACTTAGGGAAAGCAAAGGGATTTTGTACCCGCGAAAACCCAAAAGAAAAGGATAGAATAAGACCTTGACCTCCCGGCCAAAAGTCAAACAGTTGGATTTTGCGCACACGAAAATCCAAGGAAAAGGAGAAGGACCTTGACTGCCTTGTCAAAGGTCAAGCAAAAGGATTTCGTGCCTACAAAAACCCAAGGAAAAAAGGATAGGACCTTAACTACCCGGTCAAAGGTCAAACAAAAGGACTTCGCACTCGCAAAAACCTAAGGAAAGCTAAAGAAAGGACCTTGTTCGCTCGATCAAAGGTCAAATAGCAGAATTCTGCGCCCACGAAAATCAAAGGAAACGGATAATGACCTTGACTGCCCAGTTAAAGGTCGACTCTGACCGCCCGGTCAAAAGGCAAAGAAAAGGATCACACGCCTGTGAGGAAAAAGGAAAAGAAATGACCTTGACCACCCAACCAAAGGTCGACTTTGACCGCATAGTTAGAAGCCAAGGAAAAGGATCTCGCACCCGCGAGAATCCAAAAAAAGCAAAGGAGATAGCCTCGATCGCCCGGTCGAAGGTCGACTTTGACTACTTAATCAAAAGTCAAGCAAAAGGATAAGGAAACGACCTCGACTGCCCGGTTGAACGTCGACTTTGACCCCCCGGTTAGAAGCCATAGAAAAGGATCTCGCACCTGTGAGAAAAAAGAAAAGAAATGACTGTAACTGCCCGGCCAAAGGTCGACTTTGACTGTCCGGTCAGAAGCCAAAGAAAAGGATCTCGAGCCTACGAGAAAAAAGAAAAGAAACAACCATGACCGCTAGGCCAAAGGTTGACTCTGACCGTTCGGTTAGAAGCCAAAGAAAATGATCTCGCGCCTGGAGGAAATAAGAAAAGAAAAGACCTTGACTGCTCGGCCAAAGGTCGACTCTGACTGTCTGGTTAGAAGCCAAAGAAAAGGATCTTGCGCCCACAAGGAAAAAAGAAAAGAAATGACCTTGACCGCTGGGTCAGAAGCTAAAGAAAAGGATAAGGAAATGACCTCGACCACCCAATCGAGGGTCGACTCTGACCGCCCGGTCAGAAGCCAAAGAAAAGGATCTCGTGCCCGCGATGAAAAAAGAAACGAAATGATCTTGACCACCCAGTCAGAAGCCAAAGAAAAGGATCTCGCGCTTGTGAGGAAAACGGAAAATAAATGACCTTGACCGGCCGACGAAAGGTTGACTTTGACTGTCCAGTCAGAAGCCAAAGAAAAGGATCTCTCGCCAGCGTGGAAAAAAGAAAAGAAAAGACCTTGACTGCCTAGCCAAACGTCGACTCTGACCGCCCGATCAGAAGCCAAAGAAAAGGATCTCAAATTGACCATGACTGCCCGATCGATGGTCGACTCTGACTGCCCGGTCAGAAGCCAAAGAAAAGGAACTCAGGCCCGTGAGGAAAAAAGAAAAGAAATGACCTTGACCACCCAGCCAAAGGTCGACTCTGATCGCCTAGTCAGAAGCCAAAGATAAGGATAAGGAAATGACCTCGACCGCTCGGTCGATGGTTGACTTTGACCACCAGATCTGAAGCCAAAGAAAAATATCTCGTGCTTGCGAGGAAAAACAAAAAGAAAAGACCTTGACCGCCCAGCAAAAGGTCACACAAAAGGATTTCGTGCCCGCAAAAATCCTAAAAAAGCAAAGGAAAGAACCTTGACCTCCAAGTGAAAGGTCAAACAAAAGGATTTTGCACCTACGAAAATCCAAGGAAAGCAAGGGATAGAAGATCTCATCCGGTCGGAATGACAATCTGAAAAAAAGAAAGCGATAATCCCTGGATTGCCCCCTGGAAGGAAGCTTGCTCAGTTGCCCCCTGGAGGGCACGACTGCAATTGTGCTCGCTGTTGGCTCTATAGCACAGAAACTGGTGCTCTTGCTGAGATGCATATGCAATATCCTCTGAAAGAATCTGGTTGGAGTTCTGATCTCAATTGGCTTTGTTTGCGAGTTTCGAGAAACGTTGCGGCATATTTGCAATTTTTCGAAACTAAAGGGGCCTTATTGCAAATTAGCTAGATATGGCAAACTTTCGATTGTTGTATTGCTACTATGCTGTTGATATTTCAAATTTTGCTGAGTGCTTGCAAGTTTCTGCTCAAATGTGATTTGTCGCACCATTTGTGGGCTATTCTGCAAATTTCACAATGTCAAGGGGTTTCTGCAAATTACCCCACTGGTGGATGTTTGAAGACTTGTGCGCTCATTCTCTTGACACTTTGCACTTTGTCGTTTATATGCAAGCTATGGAGTGCTGGGGGCCAAAAGGCAATTTTCGCGGCCATTTTGCATTTTGAACCTCAGAAATTAAATTATTCGCATTGTTAGTATGCGATGGGGTCCACTGGGTAACTGCCATAACTTCCAACTCATATGCCATAGCTAGATATCAAGCCATGGTTACACCCAAGTATTGTTCTGATGTTCTGCAAACATGGTTTGGTGCATTAACTACCGAGGATCGTGAGCAACTACAGGTTTGATGCATATCATCCTCGTTATTGAATATTGCCAAGGTTGAAGTGAAATGACACTTGTTATGTGCTGTGGCTAGATTTTGGAAACCGACTTTCCATGCATTTCACCTCAATCAGACAGAGCTTACTCTCGCCTTGGAGGAAGTCCAATGGACCTACGGGTTATTGCCATGCATGCCACCAACCAGTTTCATGTGTCGTGACAGTTATGCTTTTGTGTTGCGTCAACTGACAGGCTTATCCAGAAGTGCTTGAGAAGCCTCATTTGCGTGCTCCAAAAGTAGTAATGTCCCAATGATCTTCTTGACTTAGAAAAGGCAGCTGGCATGCCCCTAGTCAAGGACCTATTCCCAACCAAAGAGCAATTAACATACCCCTAGCTGAATATCCCTTTTTGCCAATATTCCGACCCAAAAGGCAACTAGCATGCCCCTGGTTGGAACATTGGCAAATACCTTGCAAAGCAATGCAAAATGCAAAAAGTGGTGTAGTTGAAAATGTTGAATGCCAATTGACTTATGCAAGACTCATAAGATAGAAGCAAGCTTTATGCATGGTTTATGGAAGATATGCCCTCAGCACTGAGGAAGCCTTCATTGCTGGCTACAAGGAACTAGAATGTCCACAACTCACTTGGTGCTACCTGGATCCCTGGGTTTATGGTGGCTCTCACTCAACCAATGGGCTTTTGGGGTAAAATGGGCTCCATGCCTATCTCCTAGGGCCCTATACCTACCTTTTTCGATAATTCATTTTTTCTTTTTCTTTTTACTCCCTCAAATGCATGCTAACCAACCCTATCCCTGCTTGGAGGTAATAAACAACTAGCCTGAGGGGTGGCTGCTCTCTCTTTTTTCTTTTTGATGTAAAAGGGGTGGCTAGTCCTTTTACATATGTATGGGCTAGGTAGGTGTATGCTTCAACTCCTCTCCAAGTTATGTGATAGGGATAGAGTTGTCTTGCATGCCTCTCTCATTGGAGCCGACTTCTATCTGTAACTTCTATCTTCTTATTTCATTTGTGCTCTGAAGTCTATGTTTTTTTTTATTGCTCGCACTATCACTTTCATCCTAGCATTTTGTCTCCCTCAGGAGGTATAGGCCCCATAGGAATTTGTACATTTCGCTCACTTTCCCACGAATATTTGCTCCCTCACTCCCTAAGTCACACAGGTAGCAACACGTGAGGAGGATCAAAACTCTTCCTAAGTAGGTTGGCTTCCTGATTTTCCTCATCGGACAATGGTTATGCCAATGTTCATATTATGCTTACAATAAAAAAAGAATGTACAATGCACATGAGACGATTTATGTGATGTTTGGATGCAATAAATAGGAAACATAAAGATGCATGGTCGATAATGGAATGTTTTGCAAGGCTCGGGAGTGGCCCACGATCATTGGTAGTACTTTTTAGTTAGGAGACGCTGATGGGTGACGATCATCGATCCAGCGAAAAATTTCTCCGATTCTTGAAGCTTGGTCCTAGTGATTTAGGCTGCAGTGGTGAAACAACTGTTTCCCCTTTCTAATTCTATCGTGCTCTGCTATGTCCTCCGTGAGCACCTCCAATTGTTCTTGGGGCAAAATATCTGAATCTGTGTCATCTATCGGGTTCTTGATTTTGCCTTCTAAACAGGGTCTTGTGCTACTACTGCCTGACGCATTGCCAATTGTTTTGACTCTGCCAGTACTGTACAACTCTGAGACTGCTTACAGGTCTACTCTGTCTCTGAATGACCATTCTCTAGAAAAATTCTTCTGGATAAATCTAAACTACTAGCGACTATGTCATTGAATGGACGCTAGTTTAGATCTGAAACGCCTGCACTAGTAAAGTTAGTTAAATCGTGGGAAATAATCATACTTAGGGACTTACCAAAGTGCAGGGAATCTCTTCTGCTGGTTCCGACTCTCGTATTCCAATTCTTCGTGCTCTCTTTGTTCTTCCGCCTTGATTGGCTCGACGATTCCTTGGCTGTATCGCCCAAGGGGCTCCTTTCTCGTACCCCCACTTGCGACACAAGTTTTCGACCATCAGACGGGGATCACTATCAATGGCCAAGTGGCTGACGCGCTTGAGAGCGGGAATGGAAATAACAGGCTCAAACTGTTGACACAGTATAAAACATTACAGGTTTAAGGCTCGAAGTGGACCGGGTTTGGAGCTAGAGCAAAGATTGCCTCAATGGTAGGAAGAATCAAAGTAATTGACTCCCCGGAAACACCATGGAATGATAGATACAACTGGCATAAGAATAGTAGGACGAATAAAAGATCAGATAGAATCAACAAGAAAAATGGAATTGACTCCCTAGGGGCCTGTTGCTCCCGAGGCTGAATTCTGAGGTAATGGCTAGCTAACTATGTTGGGTTGTGCTGGTGGTGCTTGTGTGGCTGCTGATGTGGGCTCGGTGCCTTTCGCTTGCGTGCTAATAACGTTGACCTTCTGGTCAATCAAGTCTTGGATTGCGTTCCTTAGTGTCAAGCAATTATCCGTCGAGTGACCTGCTACCCGATGGAAATTGCTGAACTTATTTGCATTATACCAGGCAAGAAGCGGACATGGTGGCGAGCGAATCTCAGGTAGCCTCAAGAGGGAAGCGACTTTAGGAGACAGCATGCCCAAGGGCTCCACTAATGGGGTATAGTGGCGCTTGTCACGGTGTTGCCGCCTTGGCTATAAATGTGCCAATGGCAGGCACATCGCCACAGGTGGGGTAGGATAAACTAGAGTGGTAATGGGAGGGATGTGTGGTGCATGAGGTGCTTCATGTGTGGGTGTGGGTGCATAAACTAATTGGTGCTGAGGGGGCGGATGGACATTCGCTAGTGCAGCAGGGGATCTAATGTAAGAAACTGCATCCTTGGTGAGATCCCGCCACTTGGGTGGATTGGCATTATGGTTATTGTTGTTGTCGCTGGCGCCACTATGTGAGGAAGTGGCTTGCCTAGAAAATGCAGAGAGCACTGGAAAACTCCCATCGCGTAGTGAACTCTCAACACTGGCACCCACCCAAAGCAAAGCAAAAAAATGGTGACTGGCTGTATGCTGAGCAGAGCCTTGACTGCTGGCTATGCTCCTTGGATCACAATCTCAATAAAGTCCTCATCGGTAGGTCTATCTTTGACCTGCGAAGCCAAGGACTGCCATTGTCCAACATACACCCCAAATGTTTCCTAGGGCCTCTGCTTGATTGTGACTAAGTCCTCGCGCTTCGGGACTAGGTCAAGGTTAAAGGAATACTGTTCGAGGAATGTCTGCGTGAGGTCGTCCCAAGTCCTGATGGTGGCCATTTTGAGGGAAGTGAACCACTTCAATGCGGGCCCCATAATACTTTTCTGGAACAAGCGGATTAACAACCGTTCGTCAGCTTGGAGCTGGGCGAGGTCACCGTAATAGGCCTTGAGGTGGGAAATCGGGCAGCCCCTACCATTGTATTTTTTGAACTCAGAGATTTGAAAGTTCGGAGGGAGAGTCACCTCTGGAAAATAACAGAGGTCCCGAAATTGTTAGGACTGGCGGTCCCCGCCTTGCATTGTTGGAGTGTGCTCTCCAAATCAATCACCCTCGCAAGGAGAGTGTTTGGAGCTACTACAGTAGCAGATTGTGCAGCCGAGGCAGGTGCCACGTACACTGTATGGGTCTCCCCTAAGGGCTCCTTTGGATCCACCATTCCGTCGTCTGGTGCTACGATAGGATGGCCTGTGTACCCATGCATGGGTGCTGTGTGTTGTGTGATAAAAGAAGATGCTTGTGTCTGATACATGGGTTAGGATAAGGCAGGTGGTGGTGGTACCGGAGGCGCAGATTGTGGGTGCAAGAGCTACTGGACAGGAATGGCCCCTAGTACTATGCTCTCGCCAGCCTGGAAGGCTGGCCACCAGATAATGGAGATGCATGCTGTGGCGGTGTTGCAAAAGGCAATGTTGACACCCTTATCGTTGGAGAGACGAGGGATGGCGATGGCTGTAGGGGTGGTGCAATGGGTGCAAACTGTGATCATAGAGTCGGTTGCAAAGGCAACCCGAGAGTCGGGAAGGACAAACCTGAAAAGGGTTAGAGTGCCAGTGCCAATCCCTACAACTACTGAGTAAGGGTCGACATTTGTTGCAGTTGTGCGGAAATGGGATCATCAACGGTGGCTCCGACAGGCGGAGGCAGAACAGAAGAAGAAATAGGAAGCTGTGATCCCAGTTGTCCAAACTGGGAGGAGGATACTACAGAGACAGCCGTAGTCAAAGGAGAGTTGGTAAACACATAGCCTAGAGGAGGAACAGCAAAAGAACCCTAGGGAAGGGTCACTGGAACAGACTCAACTGTTGAGGCCTCAAAAGCAGTAGAAGGCCAAGCTGGTGGCCCCGAAGGTGGGGTAGCCACACAGACACGAAACTAGGGTGGCGGCGGTCCTCCAGACACTAAGGCAAAAGCGGAGGCAATAGTGACAACAGGGGCAGAAACAAAGGAAGGGGACGCTAAAACAGGGACCTCCTCCAAGGTAGTAGAGGAAAGGGGCTTGTTGGTTTGCTGGGCCATAGCAGATAGCGAACGGGTACGGATTGGACTACGGTTGGGAATACGAGGATGAATCCTAGGATGAGCTATCTCTTCTGTGCAGAAAGTGGTGGCATAGCAAATGTGTAAAACGAAAACACCCATTAGATAAACGGTATGCACAAAAACAAAGGAGATACCACTCAATATTACAAAGAAACAACCAAAGCAATGCATAGGAAACAAGCAAACAAGTTGAAAAGCCAAAGTAAACGAAAAACCCAAAACAAAAGCTAGGATCTGGTTATCCCCAGCGGAGTCGCTAGTTCCTGTAACCATGCCAGCGACTGCCTCGTGCTTGCCACGAAAGGCCAAATGCACGAGGATCGTCAAAGCCACAGCAAAACAATAAAAATATGGATAAAATGCAGGAGTCACCACCTAGTCTACTTTAAAAAAAATGGGAGACGTGGAAAACAATTTTAAAACACTAAAATCATGCAATAAAACCAATAGAAAAGGTCTTCATAAACCTGAAATGGGCAAGGATCCCTATTACGCACGAGGAAGGTATTAGGCACCCACGTGCGCCCGAAAAATCAGTCTTTTAATGGGTTTCTTGTTTACTTATATGGAATGTCGACTTTTCAGCCTTTTCTGTACGCCTAAGAGCGATATGCAATGCAATGCCATATATAAGTGGTGTCCTATGCTAAACATGGGTGCCTGGGTTGTAGGTTGTGTCCTAATGCTCAGAATGGTCACCCTTGCGGTGAGTCAAGCATCGGTACAAGGATGTTTCACAGATATGATCAAAGATCTAACAACACTGAGTGATTTTCATCCTCACTTTACTATATGCAAAATATGAACTATCATGCATAATAATGGCTGAAAACAGAGTGGAGTCATTCTGATATGTCCAGGAAGACACTTAGAGAAAACCAAAGGCAAATCAGAATAGGAAACATGCCAAACACCATGCCAAGAGCTACTCTGTGTAGTGGAAAACAAGCAGGTGCGCTTGTGTGGTGCACCAGACTGGTGCGCCACCTATGTGCTCTACTGATGTGCTAGAAAGGTGTGCCAGAGAAAATCACAGATCAGACAGTAAACCAGCCTAATGCCATGCAATATAAAATCTTGTAAACTCGCAAACTCATTAGAAAATGCAACATGACTATCTATCAAAAACATAACATGAAAACACAATATGGGTCTTGTGCTCAAGGGCTATATGCCTCACACAAGACCACACCACCCTTATGCTAAATAAAATCAATAAGTTTCAGCCATGTTATCTAGATCTGGATCATGGACTGTTGCATATGAACCTCCTAAACAGGATTTCATGGGGCAATCAATTCACTAGATTACAAGGTGGTGTGGTCAGCCAAGAGACGGTAGGTAGCTCAGCCAAGAGATGGTAGGTAACACAGCCAATATATCGTAGGTAGCTCAACCAAGAGATGGTAGGTAGCTCAGCCAAGAGAGAAAAAAGGTTGCTAGTGGAAGTCCTTTTATAGAATCCCACAAAGGTAACTCCATGGGATGTAAACAGCCTCGAAAACCAATGGCCTTGCGTAGATTCTTAAGGAATATCCCCAGGCGAGTGTTACAAGCATAGAAGATGGAAAGCCAACAATCAGCACCCTGAAAAGTGGCAGTGTGCCAAGATGGTGCACCAGAAAGGTGCATCATCTTGGTGCTCCAGCTTAGTGCGCCACAGTGGTGTTGCTGCTCGATGCTCCCATCTAGTGCTCCACTTTAGTGCTCTCCACTTGCTACCTGAATTGCCAATTGGGCCATGGGCTTGCTACAGGCTTGTGGTCGGTTTGTGCAATGATCTCTGGCTTATTAAAATGTCAAATAGGACTCAAAAGTGGTTGGGCTGACCACATCCAAAGCAACATCTTCAGAGTGTTTACCTATGAGCCACCTCAAAATCGGGGAGTCTACACTATGCATCACGCACAATGCTATCAAAATCGCATGGTCAAAGCCTATTAGAAGAAGGTCCGACCATGAAGGTTTTTGCCAGGAGACCTGGTCTTGACAGCAATACATCTCCCTGATAGGCGTGGCAAGTTCAGGCCCAACTACCGTGGACCTTTCGTGGTCAAGCAAGTTGTAGACACCCCAATTTTGAGCTCATTTGGCAGCAGGCTCCTCCGGTTGATGCTCTGGTCGCGACCACCAAAACCCTAGTCCACGTACATCCCAATCAGACCCACACTAGCCCACATGATCCAATAAAACACTAAAACCCATTAAAATTCACTAAAAAGCAAATAAACCACTTAATCCAGCTAAAAT